>PVJC01008246.1:0-49029 GCA_004026665.1 Murina feae | reverse complement strand
GGAAAGGAAGGCAGCAGGGGACGGGTGAGTGGGAAAGAGTTGGCGGCCTGCTTGGCGGCTTCCCAGGTCCCTTCCGGGGATCAGGGAGCAGGAAAAGGCTGGCCTGACCACAAGGCGGGGTTTTCCCTGCTTTCTGCTGGCTGGAGGAAGATGGGCAGTAGGCAAGCTTGGGAGGTAGGCAGCACCCAGCCCTGGTCACAGCTCAAAAAAGAGAACAACATGCAGGGGAGGGCAAGAGTCTGAGAGATCAACATAGAGGGGATGCCTGCTCCAAGCCTGGGGGCAGGACCCCGGCAGGTAGACACACAGGAGGACTGCTCCGAGGCTCAGATGCGGCTGGGGGCAGGTCCCCAGTGGTCACACACACACACACACACACACACACAAAAGGCGCCTGGCAGACTGGGGCCATGATAGGACATCCACTGAGGGGTCCCAGACTGTGAGAGGGCACAGGCCGGGCTGAGGGACTCCCTCCACCCCGAGTGCACAAATTTTTGTGCACCGGGCCCCTAGTTTGGTATAATAATAAGAGGAATCATCCTACTTAGACCCACTGATTCCTAGACAAACCATGTATTATAGCTATAGGACAGGCATTGTCATCTATTGTTACCTGATCAAAAGTATCTACCAAATCCTGGATGACAGAATCATATCTTCTCAGGATTTTGTAGGTTTTGATGCTATTGTATATGCTATTTAAAATTTAATTTACTTGTTGTTTGCTGTTGTATATAAAATAAAACTAATTTTATTATAACACTCTTGGTCCTGTGACTTAGACAAATTCATTTATTAGTTCTAGCAGTTGTTATATAGGGCCTTAGGAATTTCTAAAAAAGTAATCCTATAATATACAAAGAGAGAGAGAGAGAGAGTTTTACTTTTCTCTTTCTGATCACTTTTCTTTTGTATTACTTTTATTTCTTTTGTCTTCTTTTTGCCTTAATGCAATGGTAAGACCTCCAGTATGATGTTGAAGAGCAGTGGTGAGAATATGCATCCTTTGAGGAGGGTATACTCTACACTGTTGAGTTGTGGTGTCTCTGAGGGGGTATCATGAGTCTGGATCTGAAATTGTTATAGGTATCACAAGAAGAAACTTCCTTGCAAAGATGTTATAGGAACAGAAAAATAGGCAGGAAGCCCACAGGCAGCAAAAGAAATTTTCTAGTCTCCCTCCAGTGCCCCCTATTGGCAAACAGAGCCTAAGGTAGAATCAGTTGGTAAAACAGAAGTGGGTTGCAGAGTTCCAGATCCAACACCACAAGGCTGACTATAGACCCTGTAGACCAGTGGGTTTGGAGCCAAGAGACAATAGCTTACAAACAGCACCCAGGAAGTACCCATGGTTGTTTATACTCAAGCAAGTCTTCTCTTCAATCGCAGAGTGAGTCCCAAGAATCATTAGAACTTTGCCTCTGTTTTATTTTGTTTTTTTAATTCTGAGATTTGTTTAAAAAGACTATCATGCTTCTGTCTAAAGGAATTTCACTCTGCACTGAGGTCTTTTTACCACTGGAATGCTGGGAGCTCAAGGCTGTAGATTTGAGCTGTCTACCTGACACCTCTTTTCAGGTTCACTTCTAGTCTAAACTGAGCCCATCCAAGCTTTTCTCCTCTATTCCTTTTCCCACTTTCTCATTGTAACTCTCTTCCACAAAAGTATTTTATTCTCATCCCTGATAACCTCTTGTGTTTTAGTATCTCCTATGTTAAACAGTATGCTTCCATTCAATATAGTATTAGCACAGTAATTTCACCTCTTTCTTATTCTTACACATCCATGAATACAGATTCACACACATACTCCTAAGTATACACACACCTCAAGCTTCAACACAGAAAGCCTAACATTTTTCTGTTCAAAGAGGTTAAGAGGAATTCTCACAGTCACACAAGTAGAGAGAAGCAGAACTGATATTCAGCCTCCAGATTGGCTGATTCTAAAGCT
Source organism: Murina feae (assembly GCA_004026665.1). Classification (NCBI taxonomy): domain Eukaryota; kingdom Metazoa; phylum Chordata; class Mammalia; order Chiroptera; family Vespertilionidae; genus Murina; species Murina feae. The sequence goes on along the minus strand of PVJC01008246.1, from coordinate 47,072 downwards.
CCTGCCTTCTCATTTCTTTCCCCATTTCTCTTCTTTTTAATACTAAAAATAATAACTCCACTTACATCCTTTTGTTTTTCAATGTGAGTTCACATAATTGCTGTCTGTGGTGACCACAACTCCTCTGGAAAGTTGGACAGGTCATATTATTTTCTCTATATTTCAGGAGAGAAAGCTCAGCTTACAACATTGCCCAACAGCCAATGTTTTTAAAAAGAAACATGCAAGCAGCTGCTGGTTCTCTCTCCATTTCATTAAAGCTCAATTATAATTTTTTTAAAAATTAATATTCCATTGATAAGAACTGGAGTCTCTTTGACTTCCATTGCTGTGTACTAGTGACCACTGTTTGTACTTTTATGGATGGTTTTATTTACTGGTGGTGGTGGTGGGGTCATGTGTAGAATGCAAATATCTTTGCTAAGTTCTTCTAAGTCTGATACATATCAGATCCAAGCAAGGTCACTATCAGTAGTTGCTGAGACTTCTCACACGGGGCACCTTGCCAGGGCTGACCAGCAGCCCCTGAATGACGGATGAACAGATTATCCCACACAGTTTCACTGTGAAAGAAAGGGCTAAGGGGTTACCTGGCTCAAGGGTCCAAGCAGCCTTGATTGCCTGGCTCGTTAGCCTTTTATTGTAACAGCAGTTTGAAATAAAGTTTATCTTTAACACACAATCAGTAGGGTAAGTAATCTTGGGAGGACACATGTGTTCATAGTGTCTTTTAAGCAAGGACACCAAAAGATTAAGCATAAGGATTCCAGTAAACACCCGGGGGTCTGCACCTGCACAGACTTGTTTGGAAAGGTTAAGGAATAACTAGGGGCACGGCCTTCCACACTCCCCTAAGTCTCCCCTAAGTCAGAATTCTGATAAACAGAGCATGTGGTCTTCCATACACTTCCCTTTTCTCAGAATGTCCTCCTTACAACTTTTCAATCGAGTCTCTTGTGCTCCCCAACAAGCAGTCAAATCAGAATGAAATTTGTGTTGAATTTGCTAGTATAAAACTTTAATGGCTTAAAAGTGTGTTACCCTCAGTATTAATCAGTGCATTTACATTTTTATTCTAACACTATCTAATCTCTACTTACACTATGTTGGGGGCATGTCCTTTAGAACAGCTGGTCCTTCACTTTGTGTATGGTTTGAAAGATAAAAATACAAAACGAAAAGTACGCAGTTATTTTTCATTACAGGGTTGACCTTGCATTACCCCAGAGCTAGGAGAGTGTAGCTATTTATCATTGATGAATATGAATCATTGTAAAGATTCTCTTGTGTTTTACATTAGGGGTATGAGAGTTTGTAGTTCCACATCCTTTCAGCGTCTTCTTTTTATGTGAAATACAGTAGCCAATATGCAGGGTCACAAAAAACTCTAGTCCTAAACAGTGAACTGGCAATCACTCTACCTCTCAGCCATATATCAGCTGATCCTTATCAGAAACTTTCAGCAAAGACCTTCTCTTAAAACCAACAACTTCATCTTTATTTTAGATCACTGAGATACATAAGTTTTATTGAATGCTTACTACTGTTTGTTTCTCCCTCTTCACAAACCTTACCATACTGTGCAGTTTCATTTTAATATGTCAGCTTGGCTAAGCCACAGTGCCTTGATATTTGTTCAGTCTTCTGGATGTTCCTATGATGGTTGTTTTTTTGGATGAAACTAACATTTACATCTGTAGACTTTGAGTAAAACAAATTACCCTCCATAATGTAGGTGAGCCTCATCTAATCCATTGGAAGCTTTAATAGAACAATGATTGACCTCTCCCAGACTGTCTTTGGATTCAAACTGCATCTCTTCCCTGAGTCTCTAGCTTGCAAGTCTTCCCTATCAGATTTTCAGATTTGGGATGCTGCAAGCCTCCACAATCACGTGAGCAAGCCCCTTCAACTAAATCCCCCCCCTCTCTCCCTCCCTTCCTCCCTTACCTACACCTATATCGATATAATCTATATCTATATATAGTAATTTATGTTTCTTTAGAGAATCCTAATATATACTCACTCAGTCATTATAATTTATGTATAATTATCACATTTCATATGGTGAAAGTAGGGCTCAAAGAAATCATACAGCTAATATGTAGCAGGACCAGAATTTGAACTTAAGCTGTTTCCAAAGTCATTGCTTTAATAGTATGCTGTATCTTTGTTTTAAATGCTATGTGATTCTATATTACTGTCCATTATCCAAGAATCCTCATTAAAACTTGGAAATGCATCCAAAGATGCAATGACATTGCACCTTTAAGAATAATTTTTGAGTTACATGATACAACCTACATGTGATTTGGCATAAAGTGATTAAAGATTAATATCCGATATCCTGTTTCCTGGAAAATGTTCAGGAAAATGTTGTTACTCAGGAAATGCAACATCACATGGCTAATGGGAGCTCCGTTTTCAGCTTGGACTCTAAGCACAAAGAAACTATTTTCCCAAAGGTTTTAAGCATTGCTCCTTTTTACAGCTTTGAGAAAAACAACACACTTATTATCTGACTATTTAAGAGTATATTGCACATTATATTATACTTAAACAAAATTATAATAAAAGAAAGACAAAATTATCTTTAATTTTGCCACTCCAACGAAGATTTCATTTTATAGTTTTCAGTGTACCTCCATTGGCATTTTTGCAACTTGTAATGATAGTAGAGATAAAATTTTATATCCTTTCAGCAAAAGAATATTTTAAAAGAAAGAAAAAAACGCTCTTTTTAATTTCAGAAGGAAATTTCAGGAAAAAAGAGTTGGTGTTGAAACTTGAATTATATGCATAACTAAGCACCTAGAAATAAAAATAAAAGCAAATTAATCTCATCTACTAGATTTTAAAAAATGTAGTTCATATATTTGAACCCAATTTACAGAAATACCCAGGAAGCAATATCCGCTTTCAAGCTTTTGAGCACATCTTCTATAAGTTTAAATTTTAGCCACTTGTGTAAGTTACAAGGCCTCCAGAAACATGCTAATTTGCATAAAACACCCTAAGAGTAACCAAGTAACTACAAAGATGGACTGAAATCAGAAGATTCTGTCAAACAGAAAAGGCAAATCAATAGAAAAATGTGATGTGGAAAGGATCAAGAAGTAGAGGGCAACAAATGTAAACCTTCTATTTTTCCAGAGACAAAAATGAATGGATAAATGAGCCTATACTTGTGTGCTTAGTGGGGTGCTGATGTTTCATGAGTGCAGCATGTGGCCATCTGTCGGATTCTATGAAAATTAAGAGTTCCTTGGGAAAGCATTAATTTTTATAACATCCTAAGTGTTTCTTGCAAAATAGATTACAATTGGTTTGGGCTAATGAAGGCGCATATACGAGAGTGATGAATGCCTCCCCGGGGAGCTCTCAGGGAAGCCAGCGTGGAGTCATGGGAATTGGTATTAGGTCCAGTCAGAATTTGACATCTTCACTAATGATCTGGAAGAGGGAGTCAATGGCTCATTAATGAAATCCACAGATGAAGTGGAATGATTGATTGGATGCAAGAAAGCAGAGAAATTAGTGATGTTAGTAAAATGAGATGCATCTTAGGGAAATGCCCACTCATTCTTTAAACAGAAAAGCACCATCTGACTCGTTTAATGGGACCGATCAGTCTGAAAAGCAGGCTGACAGCAGCGGCCTGGAGGTGAACATTAGACAGGAGCTGGGAGGCCGAGCGAGAACAGTCGGAGCTTCTCTTTGGAAATACCTCATGATCGGTGGCCAGTGTTCACTCACATGCCTCTCACAGATCCTGACCCCAGGCCAGAGCCTCTGACATCCACTCTGCTTCTGCCTGGTGCACAGCCTGCCCTCTGACTTCTAGCTCTGGCTGAAAAAGATGGTGCCAGCAGGGCTTCCCATTATCACTCCGTGCAACGAGAAGGCAACAGCTTTCAACACTTTGTTCCTTTGAGGCAACGACTGAGCCAAGGCCAGAGTTTTGGGTCCAGGAGCAGCGTGGAAATTGGATAGTGTTCCAGTTTGAATCACGAAATATTGTCTTCGTCTCTGGCCCGTACCTACGTTATAAGGTGTGTGTGTGTGTGTTCCAGTCACAGTCCTGCTGCCTGTGGCACCTGCTGCTTCTGTCCCCTTGTGACTTGGTCACAGGACCTGCTGGGGCTTCCAAGGTTACAGCACCATGAGTTCACATTCCTGGCATCCATGTGGACCAGTCACTGCCCTGTGACCTCCTGAGGCACGGTGTGGGCTTGAAGAATGTGAGTGTCCACCGGTGAAATCCTATGGTTTGAAAAGGTCTGGTTTCAATCATCTGATCCTTTGTCTCAGAAGAGCCCAACTCTTTCCTCAAGGTCTGGCTGCACTTCTCCCTCTTATCTCCTCCCTCTTCTCCAGCTTAATAGGTTTCTACCTTTGCCCTGAGGTCAAGGGAGCCCAGTCCTCCTGGACTCATAACCTTTTTTCTCTTTATGATAGTCTCATCCCCCTGCCGGGCAGTAAGGTACAGCCAGCTTCACTATCATTACAACATCATGTAACTTAACCTCACATTAGGATTTTAAACCCTGAAAATACAGGTTGTTTTCAAGTGAGAGCCAAAAAGTCCATTAAAAGAGAATTTTCCAACATTATTTTGTAGGCCATCCAGAGACCTTATTTTAAGTTTATAGTTCTCGGACATTTGGAATAGTTTTGGCTTGCTGGGTGAACCAGGAAGTAAACTATTGCATGATTGTTAAATTGCCATATAAGAAACAGCCCTGGTCATAATTCAATCCATTTTAGGTCAGGAACTATTCAGTGAACTGTGGATTGGGATGGGGAACTCAGAATATGGGCTTATTCAGGTTGAGGGTTAATTGATTACTGTTACAAAACTGACTTATGGGACAAAGACCCCATGGATAGCACCACCATCTCTTTTGTCCAGACCTCATTATGCTGAATGTCTCTTTAGGGCACTGAGTCCAGGACATACATCCCTTCTTTTCTTGTAATATTAAAAGACCTTGTTTGAAGGCACAGCCCTCTGAGAATGCAGTGTGTGTGTGTGAATGATGCCCAAGATGAATTTTACACAGTGTTGTGGGCTTCACTAGGAAGGGGTCAGAACCATTTGCTTGCCAAATCATGGCTAGATGCCGCTGATCAAGTTGTCATGAGAAGAGACCTGACACTTCCGAACCCCTGCAACCTTGGCTTCTGCTTTCCTTTCAGGAAGACTCTACTGAGGCCGGACCAGAGCCCAGCTCTCCTGACTCCTTCTCCAGTGGTCCTTCTCTTGGAGCCAGTACAGCCATTGCTGCTGAGAGTGCATTGACTGTCACCCTCAATTAACCTGACAGGATACAGTCCTCCCAAGCCCTCCTGGAATTGAGAGAAAAGAAGAGGTTTAGGGTGGGAAAGTAAAAAAGGCTTTTATGTTTCTGGCTTTTCCTACAGGCAAATCTCTTAGAAAATTGCTGTTTTATTGTTTCCAGGCGCTGAGCTCATATTATACCAACTGAAACCTGGAAGGCTCTGTCAGCCCATCCATCAGCTTTTATGGGGTGAAGACCTCTGAGAATCATGGAAACAACTCAACTGGTTGGAAATGATAATGACATAGTCCACGTAAACACCAAATCTTCATGCCTAGATGTTACCCTCTAATTTCTCATTTCACATAAAAGTAACATAGAACTCAGCTGCAACAGAAACAAACAGAAAGTGTGTATGTGTGTGTGAATGTATGCACACACACAGGATAGTGTCAGAGCCAAATGCATGGGGAATTTTCCAAAGGAAATTAAAATATAGTTCCTGTCAACCTTTCTCAGAGAAGCCATTATTCCATCTCTGGAAATATTTTTCTGACGATATGCAGTTCAGAATCATTGCAGTCTTTACTGAAGTGATGAGGTATTCAATATTTCTCCACATGCAAATGTGTTTTTTATTACTTATTTACTTGCTTTTTATTCATACAACAATTCAATAACATTTGTTATCTACAACTTAACTGAAAGATAAAAAAGAAACCCTGTTAGTTTGTTCAATGCCCTTTTAATTTAGGTATTTATCACATTTATTTTGCCAAGCCCCTAATGGGTTATGAATTATTATTTCACTGAGTTGTATTAATCATTGCAAGAGCAAGAAACAGGATAGACAGGTTAAACAAATAAAAATCCAGTTAATTTGGATTTTCAGAAAATAACAAATAATTTATAGTATAATCAGCAATGTTGCATAGGACACGTAGTAAAATTTTTTTTAAATCTGAAATACAAATGTAAATGGCTATGCTGTATTTTATCGGGAAATTCTACCAAGAGCTAAATTTTACCCAAAATACTTCTGGAGTATGTTTCACATCAGTATGTACTGAAACCCTGGCTTGCCCTTTAGAAACTAACCACTCCTTGATCTAACCACTTGGATGTCAGCAAAGAAAATATTAAGGAGGAACCGATGAACAGTGAAGGCTGACTGTGTTGTCATTGCTTTTCCAGGTTGTCACACTCAATTTGCTGCTCTGTATTCTTTATTCTATTTCTAAAATAATGGACATTGACAGGTGTTTTGTGTGTTTTCTCAGAAAGAAAAAAATATTAAATTTCTTAAATACTCTGAAGGATAAACATGAGCATGTATATAGGTCAAACAATGTAAGAAAAAAAACAGTTTATGTTGATATTTGAAATTGAGTCTGAAAATTTTAATTGAGTCTGAAAATTTTAAAAAATATTTCTGGAAGAAAAGGGGGATATCTTTCCCCCTTTTCGTGTCAATAAAAAATATGATTTCTAAATTAGGCAAAGGACATCTAGTGTCAAAGAGGGTATCTTGAATTTGATATTTAAATGCTTTTCATTAACTTTGGTAAGAAGTTTTCTGATGATCGTCTTCACCCCCAGAAATTAGTATTTCTAGTTTTCTACTATGAAAAATGTAAGAATATAAAAATGTGCTTTTTAATTTACCATGATTTTAAACATCTTTCAACATCTTTTTTATGGCAAGAATCATGCAGGCAAGATAAGGTTCTGAGTGAAGAAGGAAGTGTGATGTCAGTCACAGACAACCTGAGATTGCAACTGCATAACTAATAGGGATGGCATTAGAGTCCTGGAAAAACTCCTTTTTAGCCATCCTCTGACCCGAGTTTGGCTACAAAAGCCATCTTGCTGCAGATCTATATGGCTAGAGATCTTTAATCTCTAGATGATTCTGTTATCTCAAAATGAGAGTTTGGAGATAGAACAGAATCTGGCTTTGTTGCTTCTTTAATCAAGTGGCAGTGGCTGCAAGGTAGCACTTGAAATTGTGGGAATCCACACTATACAATTGCAATACACGTGAAGAAGAAGGGCAGGAGAATGGTTAGCCTTTTTAGAGTGCTTTGAGGATATAATCATAAACTAGTGAACCTAATCCAAGGACAATTCTCCCAGTGTCCTTTTGGGTATCACCTTGGAGATCCAGACATCATCTCCTTTAGGTTAGAGATGGGTTGGTCTACCTGTCCCATGCATCACAAGTTTTTAACAATGGCACAGGCACTACCTAGGATAACTCTGCAGAAAATGAAAGGATTACATTGTCTAATATTATCTGTTTTGCAGTGGAAGTATCTTTTAATATATTTTTATTGATTTCAGAGAGGAAGGAAGAGGGAGAGAGATAGAACCATCAATGATGAAAGATAATCATTGATGACTGCCTCTTGCATGCCCCCTACTAGGGATCAAGCCTACAACTTGGGCATGTGCCCTGACCAGGAATCAAACTGTGACCTCCAGGTTCATAGGTTGATGCTCAACCACTGAGCCACGCTGGCCAGGCTGAAAGTATCTTTTACAACTTTGACCGAGTTAAAAAATATATTTCCAATAATTTTCCAAATTTTATAATCTCCACTATAGGGTGGTAAGTATAAAATGTGGATAAGTCTCCAGAGTACAGTTCATTTTATAAGTTGCTGGACACACATTTCAATGAAATATGGCCCATAGATTGTAGAAGGTTCTGAAATACATGAAAGTCTCCAAAAATTACCCAGTGGTCATAAGTCAAGTTTGTGGTGGTAAACAAGTCAAGGCTAATGTCCACAAGTGAAATAGTACTCAACAAGGGTATAGACACTGTTAGGGATACAGGGTTGCTTAACATGACCAGAGAATGCCAGTTGTCTTTTCCTGGCAGAGTTGGGCAGAATTCACAGTGAAGTTGAGGAATTCTCTGAGGATAACAAGTGCCAGAAAGAGAGTCCCAATATTTATTTTTACTTCTGTATCATCTCTAGCTACAGGGACAGTACTTTAATTTTTGCAGTATTTTTCTATTTGAGGTAAGGGTCCAGTGTTTATATGACTATAGGGAAGGGGTAAAAATATGAAAGAGTAGGGTGTCTGAGGGAATTAAACTTACCTACCATTTGGGTCTTTGGCTGATTTTGAGAGAGACGAATAGACACAAGCAGTAGAATTCATTATTAACTTTGTAGTACTCATTTCTATAAGAAAACTGAATTTGCCCTTAAGAGTTAATAATAATTCTTGTAAGTTTAAGAGAAAAAACAAGTCAGGTGTTACTTTACTTAACTTGCAAAGCCATTACCTCGTTTCTCTTTTGTTCAAAGAACGTCACAGAATATTTGGCCCAATCCAGTGGTAATTATATTAAGGAAGCCAGTTCAAGGCCATGCACAGAAATAAGGATGATGCAGCAGTAGTGACTGTCTGTGAATCTAAACAGAATGTTGTCAGGAGGTATTGAACAGATGATTTTCCAAATCTCCTGTGGATGTACCTTTTCTTTGCTTATAAATTTGATTAATATCAACTTAGTCATTACTGAAAATGTAGCAGAGATGACCCCAGTGAATAAGTCTTGTCCCCACCCCCTAGGTCTTCCTATTGTCCCCATTCTGTTTGAAGGAATCATGAATAGCTAGATCCCTTTCTGAACCCTCCACTCATCATTTTAGAGCCAGATGTTAGCATCTAAAGAACCTACTATGTTCAAGCTGATTTTGTTCAGAGAAGCTGGTATTCCTAGCTCCTACTAGTATTTTAAATTCTTGGTAAGTTTTCATGTGGTTTTTTTTTTCCCTCTGTGGACTTAAGAAGGATATCCTTTGCTTAAATTTGTCTGCTCCTCATCCTATTTTAGTGGACTTATTTTAAGAAGAACTTATATTTAGTGTTGGGAGAAGAGCAGAAGGATGTGTCAGGATAGGGGACTTTGGAGGAAAGGGGAAAGGATCCTAAAGAGAGTGAGAAATAGAAGGAGTTGGCAGCCGGAGGCAAAGGAAGAGGGGTGGGGTGTAGGAAATGACAAGATTTTAGTGGAACCAAATGGTCCTAAGTTTTTTCACATTTTTCATTAGCTTTGGACACACACACACACACACAACAACAACAACAACAACAACCTTTAGTGAATGTTTTTAGAAGTAAGAATTTTTGTTAAATGCTTCCTCCCACTAATAAAAGGCAAAACATGGAATATTAGAAATCGTTTTTGCCTTTTTTGCTCTAAGCTATCTCTAAGGTGAATAATTTTAATCATATTAAAACTTCATCAAACTGACCAAATGATCTTTAGTGAAATCATATCATTTTGTAAGATATGCAAAAGAATTTAGCTTATACTAAGATGAAGGCAGTTGGTTGGCTGGGGAGATGTTAATATGGTATGAGATGGTCCCACTAGAGTTGACAAGTAAGTCACAGGTGTTGCTTTTATACCTCTTTTCTCAGGCCCCCGCTCAGAATTCAACCATCTCTAACTTCAGACCTGTCTGCCTCCAGCAGATGGAGACCAGATCAACCAGACCTCCCAGATCAACCCTCAAGAACACAAAGATGGGACAGTGGAAAAAATAGAATGTGTGAGTTTTTCAGGTGGTGACCCAAAATACAAGCTGTTTTTTTTGTTTGTTTGTTTGTTTTTTGTTTTTTTGAGGGATGTTGGCCTGGCAAGACTTTATAATTGTCAGTGGTCAGGACCAGTATTGAAATATAGTGACTGGTGTTACATAAGTGATTTTTAGATTGGTCTTAACAAAAGGGGTTTGTAAGAGTCCTCCCCCCCCATCCCCTCTTTTTTTTAAATCACTGATGTACTGATGCTGATGATAAGAAATATTGTTAGCACACCTGTGTAAGGTGGGTTTTAGGGTGGGACTAGAGCAGAGTTGGCAAACCTGTGACACTTAGCATTGCAACTAACCTTTCCCTCGTCTGTGGAATGTGTTGATAATCATCATTTTTTGAGCTCTATTTTTTATGCTTTATTCCAGATAAGCACTATCAATAGATAATACTGGTTTATGAGCATTTACTATGTGCCAGACACTTTTTTCAGTACTTTATAGAAATTAAGTCCTGCAGTCCTTGTATCATTGCCCAAGCACTCACGGCAGTCTGGCTACAAAGCCCTGGGCGTCATCGCTGTGCTTTCAGCCCTCTGGTCATAGTTAGCATATGAGCTATAACCAGAGCAGGTTGTTGAAATGCTGAAGTACTTTGTAAGGTACTGGTAAAGTTGGGTCCCTCTGTGCCTTAGCCTGGCCCCTCCCTGGGGACCACCTTTCCTACCTTCCTAACAATAAAGAGTTCATGACCAACACAGAGGAGTTTCCAGAAGCAAAGCAGGCCCTGTTCTAGTTAGTATTGGCCAATGCCCAGGCCTCACGAGTCGTTAAATGTGGAACTTTAAATATCATCTCTGGATGTGACCCTTTTTTATCTTGGCTTTATGAATATTCACTATCAATATTATTTATATAACATGTTATCTATAATTAAAAGGGTAATATGCTAATTAGACTGGACATCTTCTGAACCTCATTCTGAACTTCCTTCCTGATGAAGACAAGGCCAGAAAGAAGCCAGCTGGGTCCTGGGTACCTGCGGGTGGCTTGAGAGAAGGCAGCCCTGTCCCAGGTTCCTGATGGTGGCTGAAGGAGGGAAGCCAGTGCTGGCAGCCAGGGGAATTCTTGCACGAATTTTTGTGCAGCGGGCCTCTAGTTTTAAATAACTTTAATTCACACTTTGTACTACTAAAACCATATCAAAATATAGAAAAATATTTTTAAAAAGTAAACACTTGACAACATTACTCTTTTCTAATGAACTCATGTTTTTCTAAACCCCTTTCTCATCACTAGCCATTTTCCATTGATAATATCATATTAATGTTGCTTTCTTCATCACTTTCCAAGAACACTATAATTGGGTATTTTTCTTTTCTTTTCTTTTCTTTTAAATATCAACTATCTGATTCTAAATTTCTCAGTGGGATGAAATTTCACTTTTATACCTCTAGTGTCTGGTTCACACTTTCCTGTTTGGATCAGTCTCCCAGTCCATCCCTGCGCTGTGTCTAATTATCAGAAGCTGCTGAGTATCTTTGAAATACCCCAGAACCTGAGACCTTGCGCAGAGAAGGCTGGTCCCACCACAGCCCAGGGAAGGTGAGGCTTGTCTGGGGAGTGGGTGCCGGAGCCCCCTCTGCTCTTGTCTGTCTGCATGAACACCCAAGTGCCCTTATACTCCAAAACTCTGTTTCATTCCAAGACTCAGATTTTCTGGCTCCTGTATTTGAATAACCACTGGCATTTCCTCTTAGGACTCAGGCTGCTGATCCATTCTCTGCCTCAGTTCCTTCATCTCTCTTCCTGCTGCAGACCCACCTCCTGACCCAACCGGGCCTGAGCTCCATTTTTGCAAAGCCCCATGGGGCAGACCTGGCATGTTCTGAACTAGTTTCTTCTGAGATGTAAATGAAACCTGGCAAAGTTTCCACTGAGTTCAAACTCCTCAAATGAAAGTGGGGCCAACGTGTGGTGAATTGAATATGAAAAAGACCAAGTTCATGATGACATTCAAGCATTTGCATAAAGAGAACCACTTCACAGTAGTTAGGAAAACAACAAAGCATTTGTATGAAAATTGGTTGTCTATTCACACTGTAAGAGTGAAGAGAAATGATCCCAAATTGTAGCTATTGAGTAATGTGAGACAGAAGAGAAACTCAGGGAGGAGAAGCTGTAGAGGAAGACACTGTGAACTTTCCTCCTCTGAGGTCATGCAGGATCTGCAGTAGTTTTAGACGAAGCTGTCTGGAGGAAGAGCTCTGACCTTCTGCCTTCCATAAGGAAAGCAGCAGGAAAATGGCTCTGAATCAGAAATCAGGATTAGCATCACTCAGTAGAAGGCAAATCCTGTATCTAGGATGACTGTTGCCTGCCTCCAGAGTGTGAATGTGTTCAATTTCAGAAGTTTATAAAATGTTGTAAATGTGTTACTTTCTATTTTGAAGCTTTGGACGTGCTTGTAGTACACACTGTCACAGGCAAAGGAAAAAAATAAATTTGCCTCCAGAACATCCTTACATACAGCTTTATAAATCCTGCCTTCTTTATGAATGCATTCAAATGTTTATTCATTCCATTGATTAATCAATATCTGATTTGTTGCTGTGAGCATGCAATCAGCTAAACTCTGGGGACAGACAGATCAGTGCTAGACCTGCTCTTGGTAATTTGAAGCCCAGTAAACAGGGCTTACAGAAAAATATTATAAAGCTGTGGCCTTCCTATTGTAGATCAGAGATATTACTTAAAAGTTTCTATTTTCATTGTCTGAGGTGATTTGTATCTATAGTGTCCACTAAGTTTATCCATATTCTTTATTCCATTGTTGCCTTACACATACCATTTTTGGAAGAAAACAAGAGCTAAGTTTTATCTTTCTATCTGTCTACTTGGAAACCATTCCACTGTCTTGTTAGGGGTTCTTTAAGAAGGAACTGGCTGGTCCAGCTGGTGTGTCTCAGCGGTTGAGAGTCAACCAGGAGAGCATGGTTCAATTCCCAGTCAGGGCACATGCCAGGGTTGTGGGCTCGATCCCCAGTAGGAAGTGTGCAGGAGGCAGCCAACCAATGATTCTCTCTCATCATTGATGTTTCTATCTCTCTCTCCTTCTCCCTTCCTCTCTGAAATCAATCAATAAATATTTTTTTAAAAAGAAACTGGAAAAATGGAGTGTGTTAGTATTAACCCCTTTGGCTTAGTTGCTTTTCTTTTTTAAAAAAATCTGTGTGTGAAAGTGTGTGTGAGAGTGACAATATGACACACCTATAAAATGTGCATCAGACATCATAGTAAAGACTAATTCCTAATTCCTTATTTGTGCTCTTCCCAGACAATTTCATGATCCAGAACACTTCCAATCCATGGAGCCTTTCATTTACATGCTATTGAGGTCATGTATTTTTCTCTTCTCTCTTTTATTTATTTATTTTTTAAGGCTTCATTGAGAGGTCATTTACATACCATAAAATTCGCCCTTTTAAAGTGTACAATTCAATGGATCTTAGTGTGCTCTCAGAGTTATGCAACCACAGCCACAATCTAATTGTAGAACGTTTATTTAAGTGACTCTAAAAAGAAATCCTGTGTTCATTAACAGTCACTCGCCATTACCCCTTTCCTCAGGCCTTGGCAAGCAGTCTTTACTTTCTGTCTCTACATTTTAGAGAGCAGGTAGTTTTCAACTAGATATAATCACATACGACCATGTTTGCCATTTAAATTGCATTCTCTTTTCTTCCTCTATCTCTGTACTTTCATCTGAAATCCTCTCATTCTGTTGGAAGACCCCCCATTAGCATTTCCTTGTAATGGTCTTCTGGTGATAAGCTCTTTTCATTTCTGTTTGTAAGTCTTCAGCTTTACTGAAATGAAGCTCCCTGGAAATTGGGTTGGAGTCAGAAGCACTGGCTGACTTCCAGTTCCTCTGTATTTCTAGAATGTCTTCTGTGGGGTCCCCTCGCCATGCTCAGGGTGGGTTACCAGTGTACCCTGGATTGCAAGTGTTTTAATCTTCTTCTTCCCTGAACTGAGTCAACGCTCAGCTCAGCCCCTCACTCGTTCCAAGGGCACAAAGGCCTCCAAATGCTGTGTTCAGCCTTTACCTGTTCCTGCTCTGGTATTTCTCTATTCTTAGTCAGCATGAGGCAAATGCTGTTTAATCTGGTTTTCTATGATGGAGAGAGAGAGAGAGAGTGAGAGTTGATTGGAATCATCTAGTACTCCATTATAGGGTGAGAAAGTCCCTCTTACTGTTTCATACCATGAGATTCCTATTTTCCCCACGATTACTTAGCATTACAAGGACATTAGTTGGCTATCCTCTACCTTAGAGTAACAACAAGTAGAGCTAAGGAGCCTAAGCTCTAGACCTGCACCTTTAAATGAAAGAAACAAACCTCAGATTTCCTTGAAAATCCTGAAAAAAGAAACTTTAGAAAAATGTCTTTTAATCACCTTTCTATATTTTTCTTAATTTCCACCATAGACTCTGCTTCACAAGAAAACATAAAAGTTTTTAAAGAAGAGTGAGGGAAGGGATTAACGTTAGTGATAAAATAGCTGAATAACTTTGCTTGTAATTTCTTCCACAACCATGGGTAAATATGAGCATTTTCCTATGAAGTGATTGTTTAAAACTTATGTCGTGTAATGTTAAAGGTTAAAGTTTTAGAAAGAAAAATTATTAAACTTTCTTTGAGAAGCAGTTTGTTCCTGCAATCAAGTCAGACACAATAAAGCAGCTGGTGACTCTTGGGCGATGGAGGTGTTCTCTGGAGCCAGGAATGGGGAAGGTTTGTAATCTTGGTGGCATAACTGTAGGGAGGCACCAGAAGCAAAATGGACTATGGTTTGTCCAGAGTAAATCCAGGGTAGGCTGATAGCCCCAATTCTCATTATAAATGAATAATCAATCAAGAATTGGGAAGTAGATATCTAACAGTTGTTTGATAACATCTTTTCTATTTTTCAATAATGGAGAGAAATAGGAGTAGCAAAAAATTATTGAGAGCAAAGAAAGAAAGATCATCATCATCACCTTTATCATAGCTACTTACGTGTGTCAGGCACTCTTCAAAGCTCTTGACTTCGCTATTTAATATCCACAGATGCTTTCTGAGATACTTTCACAGTTGAGGGAACTGGAACCCAGTCTAGTGGTGACTTGGCAGAGAAAGGCCCCGTCCTCTGTGAACATCTGGACTATAAACCATTTGAAGCAAAATAGAGCCATCAGTTCAGGAACTAATGAGTAGCTGGAATGTCAAAATTTAGCTACTTCTAAAGAACACAGATGAAATAGAATCTTCTTTTATTCATCAACAAGTAATTTTCAATTTTGGAGAAGATTAAAAACTCAGGATTAGATTTAGTGATGATGAGTTACAGCTAAAACTGTATTAGTCATCAGAGCACTTATTTGTGCCTACATTATTGACTGTCTTTATAAATGGCTTCTTTAGCATCTTAAATGGATTTCTTAAAGTATTTTCTAGGCATATAAATATTCATGTAAATACTCTAATATGGCAATAATCCTGAGATGGTGATTTTCATGTGTCTTATCATATATTTGCAGAATAGAATACTTATGGAAAACTGTGATAACATCTCTTTATAGCTGTTCTCTGAATTTTTGGCCAAGTATGAAGGAAAAAATTGAACATGTCTATAAATACAAATAGGTCAGCAATGATGTATTATTACAGGACACTTTTTCTTAGAAGGTAGGTATAATGCTCATTCTTCTTAAAAAGGTTGTCAGGTAGATAAAATGCTGTCCTAATCACTCACACTGCATAAGAGGGAAATAATGAAATCACTGAACTCATGGGAAATGAAAGAGACAGAGTAGGTGAAACAGACTGTGAAACAAGAGTCTGGTTCTACTTTGTCTTCTGTACAACTGGAAAGGCCACAATATTCAGCACTTATCGAAGATGTGCAAAGAAGACTTACAATTATTTATAAACACCACCACCACAGAAAACCCTGGCTGTCTCATTCACAGAAACTGGGCCAAAAATAAAATTCAAAAGACAGCTTTCATGTTGTTGCTAAGTTATTGTAGGACCTGAAAAATTTCACATATATCCTTCACATATGGAAAAACAGGCCAAGAAATAAGACTTAGCAGCACAGCGAGAAAAGATGAGCAATAGTTATTTCTTAAGGGTAATTACTTATTTCCAGATAGAATCTTTACTTGGCAAAGAAAAACTGGCATGGATTGCCACATCCAGCATAGCTAGGATTCAGGATCTGAAGAAGGGGCTGCACACAAATGAAAATACTAGACAAGAAATAAGAATTTAGAAGGCTTGGAGGGGGGCTGGGTGGAAATCTCTCTCTAGAGGAGAAGCTCATCGACTTCTGGCCAGTCTGCTTTTTTTAAAAAAAATATATATTTTATTGATTTTTTACAGAAAGGAAGGGAGGGGGATAGAGAGTAAGAAACATCTTATGAGAGAGAAACATCGATCAGCTGCCTTCTACACACCCCCTATTGGGGATGTGCCTGCAACCAAGGTACATGCCCTTGACTGGAATCGAACCTGGGACCCTTCAGTCCACAGACCCATGCTCTTCCACTGAGCCAAATCGGTTAGGGCCAGTCTGCTTTTTATTTACTTGAATATACATTTGCCCCTTAAGAATGCATCCGGCATATCAAAGGTAAAGTTTGGTAAAGAATAAAAGGATTATGGGATTAAGGAATTGCCTTCAACCACTGAGCCCACAGCAGGGCAATATTATGCTGATTTTCATCCCTGCTGAATATCCAAGTCCATTGGCCGTCCAATGGGTCTTTTTGCATTAATATGCTAATTACTGTTGGTTTTAGCCTCCAGCAATAGTAAGTTCTCCAACTTCTTTATAACATAGGATGCCAGTGATATCATTGGCTTATGGCAAGTATTTCATTAGGTCTCTTGTGCCCTGAGCCCAATAATTTTGGCTGTCTTCAGACCATTGTTTGCAACAAGTACTCAAACTAGCTTGGAAGAATTATATGAACAGGAGTACTCTCAGAAGCAGGTCTTATTTCTTGGAGGTGCAATCTGCCCAGTCACACAAGGCCCTGCTCTTAGGACTCCACTCCTAATTTACTTCTCCACAGTCACCGTCTTGAAGTTCTTCACAATCTTTTAACAAGAGGCCTCTTCATTTTACAGTTTTCATTTTACATTGGGCCCTCCAAATTGGGCCTTCTAAAGAGAGGGGGGAAGTGGGCCTCAGGACTATCTGCAAGGCAGATGAATTCCTTAACAAAATAATTTTTATAATCTCACTAAACAAAAATAAATGTGACACATTAAATTAAATACATTAAAACAAAATGTTCCTGTATGGCATAGAACATCAAAACTTAATATTGGTGACTGTAATAAATATTTTATATAGATCGATCAAACTTTTCAGCTCTTCTCATTATTTGTTCTCTCTTTTCTAAAACAGTCATTAGTTTTGAGCTTCATCATCTACAGACTGACAACCACACAGGAGTTCCTGAAGATCACTTTCCAGCAGTTCGCATGCAGTGGCTCCAGGTTTTCATGGTTCTCTCTCTCTCTCTCTCTCTCTCTCTCTCTCTCTCTCTCTCTCTCTCTCTCTCCCTCTCTCTCCTCCTCCTCCCTCCCTCCCTCCCTCCGTCCTCTCTCCTCTCCTCCTTGCTTCTTTCCTTTTCTTTCTTGCTTTGTTTTACTTTTGTAGTCTTCCCCAAAGATTTTCAATGGGAAAAATGAAGAGAATTTAACATCATAATATTGGGAGTATCTATTATTTCTTCCATTCTTCTTGGAGGGGGTAGCTATCCAGTTGTTTGTTTGTTTGTTTGTGTGTGTGTGTGTTTTATTTTAAAAGTAGGAAAATCATTTGAGCACAATTTCCGCAACAGTCTCCTCACTTTTGATATCAACTGCAAATTTGAGGGGGTTCCCGAAACCACCCTCAGTTTAGATAATCTACTTAGAAGAGGTCATAGACTCACTGCAAGCTGTTATTATTGGATGGTTACAGGGGAAGGATACAGATGAGAAACAGCCAAGGAAAGAAGCACACAGGGCAGAATCCAGAAGACGTACCAAACACAGAGCTCATGAAGTCAGCACCTTCCTGGCATTTATGTGTGACAATATGCGCAGAATATTGCCAACCAGGGAAGGGAACACGAGCCTTTGGTGTCCAGAGGTTTTACTGGGGCTCATCACATACATCCGTTATGTCTGAACTTTAGTCATTAGCCCCTCCCACAGGTCAGGCTAATAATTCAGTCTCTAGTTCTCCTGGAGGTCAGAACTGAGATGTCATCATAAACCACACTGTTAGACTGTCCAGTGGCCAGAGCCCCTAGCGAACAAAAACACTTCTGTCAGGCAGGACATTCCAGGGGCTTAGATATTATCTCCCGGTAGCCAAGGGCGATGACCAGACCTCTCTTAAGATAAGGTTAATTGTTCACTACACAAGTATAATGACTCCCCCTCCCTTACTCTTCCGATACCTTACTTTTATCACTCCAATTCAAAATTATCCTATATAATAAAAGCCAGAGACCAAAACGGTGGAATGACCAGAACAGCCAGAGACCAGAATGACCACAGCCCTTCACCTCAGCTAGCCCTTCCCCCCAGGGAGTGGTTAGGGGAGATCAGACAGGCAGGCGAGCAGTTAGGAGCCAGCAGTTCTAGATTGCGAGAGAGATGTCCGACTGTCAGTTTAGGCCCAATCCACAGGGATCCCTGCGGGGTATGACCTAAACTGGCAGTTGGACATCCCACAAAAGATCCCAGATTTAGAGAGAGTGCAGGCTGGGCTGAGGGACTCCCCCCGCCACCGCCCCCCCCCGACCCCGTGCATAAATTTCCTGCACTGGGCCTCTAGTAATACCAATAATGGCCAATCTTATTCATCTGATAGTGTGCTAGAGTCCACTCATAACCAGTTCACAAAAACTAATCGTTAAATATTTAGAAATTTTGTAAGCTTGTGTTAAATACAGCCATTCTTAAAAATAAGTTATATAAACTTATAATTATATAAATTAGATTAAACAAATCTAATAAATGCTCAAAATTCATCATTTTCTAATTATGTGTTATATTTTACCATTAATATGCTCTCAATCTAATTTACAGCTACTATGTCTGTATAATGAAATATTTTAGAATGATGCTACTGTGCTTCTGTTCCCCTCTGTGTTAAGTGACATTACAGTGGTAGTGTTGTAGGTGGCAGAAATGCACCAGGCGTTAGATTGGTGAGGTCAGACCAGACCTGAGCTCAGCAACCTAGGTACTAGAGTTCTGACTAGGAAATAATTCAGAGCCAAGACTCATACTATAAGAGAACATTTATTTAGTAAATCACAAAGGTAGAAAAAGTAATTCCTAGCAGAAATGGGCTTAGGAAATACATTATAGAAGGAAAGGAATGGCCCTTGGAGCTTGGGAGTGAAGAAGCTAATGGTGATGCACCTGGAGGTTGAAGGTAGGGAAAGGCACTAGCATGCTCCCAGGAGGGAGAGATTTTAGGGGAGGTTCCAGGGGAAGGTGTTAATAGAATATTGAGCAGTTTTCCAGGTGTATCCTTTTACTCTTATCTGTCTAACTGCCTACCACAGTAGCATGAAATTGACCATGGTAAGAATATTTATACAATGAAATTCAGGAAATGCTATTAATCAGGGCTTATGTTGCTACTCTTTAATTGTGAGAAGCATCTTTCTGCTGATCTGATCCTGAAGCTGTTAAGAGTAGACTTGTGACAACCCTGGGGTAAGTTTCTGTTAAGTTCTTTAAAACTATAAATCATAGTACTTCTAGAGCTGATGATTCTGATAGAAAATTTTTTCTGAAAAATATTAACTTTATACAAATCAGTTTAGTGTAAGTCTGCATTTAATTTTAATTTATATAATGGAATTTTACTGTTTTCTCTGACATTTTCTATAAGTTGTGAAGGCTGTACTAACACCAGAAGTGGTATTTTGATTTGTATATAACTAAAATGTAAAACAAAGATGTATATAATTAAAATTTTATTTCTATGAAAATACTGTTTTTTTTCCTGTTGTATACAATAATCTTAAATTTTTTAAAAAATATATTTTATTGATTTTTACAGAGAGTAATAGAGAGGGACAGAGAGTTAGAAACATTGATGAGAAAGAAATATTGATCAGCTGCCTCCTGCATACCCCCTACTGGGGATGTGCCTGCAACCAAGGTACATGCCCTTGACTGGAATTGAACCTGTGAGCCTTGAGTCTGAAAGCTGACACTCTATCCACTGAACCAAACCGGTCAAGGCTAATCTTAAATTTTAATTTCTGTTTCTAAGACTGTAGACATTTGCTTTGCAATGCAGTTGCTGTTTTCCAAACCGGAGACTTTAAACTCTTTAAAGAAATCTAGTTAAGTATTTGATTTGCTTTCTTGCATTGCACATGTGTATGCTTTTATCTTATAGTAATTTGCTGACCAAGTCTATTGCCTATAAACCAGAAGTTATAAGATCACAATGAGTTTTTGCTAGCCTTTTATTTAATTCTGTGCAGGTACCACAGAGATGGGCTCTGAGGATGGAAGGGGAAGCCAGTTTACCTCCATGAGGGACCCCTCTTCTTTCCTGTGGCTGCTGCAACCAGACTTGGTCCATGGCTGGGCACAGCCATCCATCCCTCAGACCACATGGCACCCAGACTGTCCCTCACTTCTGCAATAAGTGCTGGGCCAGCTTCTTCTTCATTTTTATCAAAATATATTTTTATTTATTTATTTTTAAAATATTTTTATTGATGTCAGAGAGGAAGAGAGAGAGGAGAGAGAGAGAGAGAGAGAGAGAGAGAGAGAGAGAGAGATCAATGATGAGATAGAATCATTGATCAGCTGTGTCCTGCACACTCATGACTAGGGATTGAACTGTGATCTCCTGGTTCATAGGTTAATGCTCAGCCACTGAGCCATGCCAGCCAGGTTGGGCCAGATTCTTAGAGCGCAGGTTGACTGCCCTACCATAGATCCCATGGGTGGTGGGGATAAGGTATTTTAATTTTCTTGTTTTTCTAGTTTCCTGTATTTTATTTAACAATTGGTAATAGTTAAATAACTAAACAACAAAAATATTATTAATATAAATTATGTTATCAGCTCTTTTCCTGAATTTCTGCCTTTGTAACATTGCATTTGTTCCTTTATATAGGGTGTGTCTGAACAGGTATATAAGATTAAAAGCCATAGTGTAGTAATTTGAAATTGGTTTTATTAAAATAGCTATTTGCCCTTGATTTATTTTTAGTTATGTCCTCATTTCTTTCAGGAATCTGGTCCATTTTAATCTGTACAAGTGACTTAATCTGAATGAGCCTCAGAGAGGCACTTTGGTGATAATTTGTGTTAAATTGCTCTGAGTGGACAAAAGGTGTCATAGACAGTAGTATTGTTCTAATTATAAACCCTTTAAAAATAATCAGAGACTAAATAACAAGTTCAATCTAATTTCCTTTAGGGCCCCTTGATTAGTCAAGACGAGTGCTTTACATTTTATGAGAGAAGCAGAAGAGATGATGGGCTGATAGCAATTAAAAACTTTTACAGTATTTTCCTGTAGCGCAGAGCAGTATTGAGTCAGAAATGATGGAGCTGCAAAGGACATGTCGAATTTCAAAAAGTATTTACTTATTGGTTTGTCCTTAAAGGGAGTTTGAAGTACCTTACTGTTTTTAAGTAAATTAATCCAAAGTTCATCATCTGTACTAACTAGAACTGAGATGCCACTGAACTTAGAGGGAAGCTTAATGAACTCTCTGTGCTCAGAAATCTGGAATCCCTCTTAGAGGTTTCCCTTATGTATTCCCCTTTCTATTTCTTTTTGGAGTCCCAGCTGTGATCCTTATTCTCTTCTTCCCATTGTCATAGAGAACTCTGATACCATTTCATCCTAAACAAACAAACAAGCAAACAAACAAACAACATAGCTCATATAAGAAGTGGGTGGTCAGAGCTATGCCTCTTACAAGGGCAAGTTTAGGATGATTTGAGGGAGAAAAGTTCTGCTGTCTATAAAAATAAATTATTAGAATTACTTTTTGAGAGTAAGACATTGTCTCTAGAAAGGCCTTATTAATTATAGGTAAGAATTGGTACATTGGCCTATTGTGACTGCTATCATCTCAGCAAGGACAGCTTCCCTATCCAACTCGGCTGTTAACTTAGAAAGTTAGCCTTTGCCCTTGAACTTGAGTCTCAGCTTCTCACCTTCCTCTCTGAACAACATGAACTTCAGTATCTGCTCCAGTTTCTCCTCAAACTACTGGAAGTTGCACTCCTGCAGTCACTCAGCTACTGGGCCAGGCCAACTAGCAGCACGGCCAGCATTTATGCAGATACCTGGGGCTTGGGCTCCCAGATCTCCGCATCCCACTTCACCGATATGTGCAGTGGTTGGGGGTCCAGAGGCCTGGCTGTGGGGATGGCTGGGATCTGTCAGATATAGGGGGGGCATGCAGAGCTAGAAGGAGACTATACAGTGTCTGAATGAATGCCTGGCTTCCTTTCTAGAGAGGGTGAGAAGCTTGGAGACTGATAATCAGAAACTGGAGATCAAAATTTGGGAACACCTGGTCAAGAGGGGACCCCAGGATAGAGACTGGGGGCATTATTTCAAGACCATTAAAGGCTCAGATCTTTGCAAGTTCTGTGGACAATGCCTGCATCATTCTACAGACTGACAAGGCCTGCCTTGCTGCTGATGACTTCAGGATCAAGTATGAGACAGAATTAGCCATGCACCAATCTGTGGAGAGTGACATCAGTGAGCTCCAAAAGGTCATTGATGACATCAGTATCACTTGGCTGCAGTTTCAGACTGAGATGAAGGCTCTCAAGGAGGAGCTGATCTTCATGAAGATCCACGAAGAGGAAGTAAATGGTCTACAAAACCAGATTGCCAACTCTGGGTGGACTGTGGGTCTTCAAATCTCAGGACCTCAGCAAGAACATGGTGGTCATACAGGCCCAGTATGATAAGCTGGCTGGAATAGCCGAGAGGAGCTGGACAAGCACTGGTCCCAACAGATTGAGGAGAGCACAACAGTGGTTACCTCGCAGACTGCTGTGAGAGGAGCTGCTGAGATAATACGGACCTGAGACATACAGTCCAGTCCTTGGAAATCGACCTGGACTCAATGAGAAATCTGAGCTTGGAAAAGAGCCTGTGGGAGGTGGAGACCCGCTATGCCATGCAGATGGAGCAGTTCAATGGGACTCTAATGCACCTGGAGTCAGAGCTAGCCTAGGAGTAGGAGGCCCTGAAGAACATCAAAGTTACGCTGGAGGCTGAGAATGCCACCTACCACTGCCTGCTAGAAGGAGGGATGGACTTTAATCTTAATGACACCCTGGACAGCAGCACTCCATACAACCCATGCGAAAGACCACCACCCACAAGATTGTGGACACCAAAGTCCTAAGGTGGTAAAGGCAGCAGAAGTGGGACACCCCTTGGGCAGGAGGCCAACAAAAAAGTTCAGAGGTCATTGAACATTAAAAAAAGTTAGACTTTTATGGTATTAACCTTACACACACATGCGCACGCACACACACACACACTTTGGTCATCCAGCCCAGTACTTAGCACATTGTAGCATAAGGTCTCTCTTTCTCCCCTCCCCTTTCCTTTCTCTTTCTGAGAGAGAGAGAGAGAGAGAGAGAGAGAGAGAGAGAGAGAGAGAGAGAGAAACATTGATGTGAGAAAAAACCATTGATCAGTTGCCTTCCCTAAGTTCCCCCACTGGGGATCAAACCCACAACCCAGGTATTCGCCTTGATGGCAACCTTTTGTGCTCAGAATTACACTCAACCAACAGAGCCACTCCTGCAGGGCTACCTACCCTTCCTATATTTTCATTAAATTAATGGCAGGCAAAGAGGAAAGGCTGTAGTGTGTTTAGGTGTGTGTGGAGTCTGGCTATTAAAGTTACCAAGGGCCAAAACGTTTTGATGCCAGGATGAAAACATTACTCAGCCACTGATTTCCAAGTGACCCAAAAAACAAAGTGTGATGGATGAAATGCATCCTGCCTTGGTATATTTGTCTTCATTCACTGAGTTTCCAACTATTCAGATAGACCTTAAAGTTTAAAAAAATTAGTGTAGTAAGAGTCACACAAATGCTAAGTCAGTATAAGAATAATATCTTTTGTTTTACTTTTTTTTTAGGTCCACAAAACTTTTAAAAATTTTGGAGAGATGGGAATAAAATGGCGTGTTTTGTATTTTAAGTTTTTCTGACTGAATATATAAAATTCCAGGTAATTTCATTAACCACAGCAATAAAAATTTACAAGGAACCTGGAAGAGTTAACAGATTTTTCAAACCTGGCGAACTTCTAGTACTCTCATCACCTAATTTATTTACATATTAAAAGTAGTAATTTTAAAGAAGAAAATCTTTCATTAAACAGGAAGATTGGGAGCCAAAGCCAGAGGCCTTAACACAGAGGTTTGTTTTGTTTTGTTTTAAATGTATTGATTTAGCAGGAACAGAACAAACACGCCCACATCCCAGGATATAATAATGAGACCCAAGTGATAAGCCTAGATGGGAAGAAACGGCAACCTGCTCAGTACCTCCCGTATTACCTCAAGAGTTTCACTAAAAAACAATAACAACAAACCACGCGGAGAAATGTTTCAAAAGCCAACTCGGCGTCCTGACCCACACCAAAAATCGAACCAGGGACTTTTTGTAAGTGCGAGCAGACCGACGGAGGGTAAAGGAAAACAGCTGGTGGCGCCTCCGGACAGCCCGGGCAGGGCGGGCGGGCAGGCAGCCCACGGCCAGGGACACGCTTTCTCCTGCTTTTCGGAAAGGGGCGTGGGAAACTCATTTCCCCGGGGTCCCCTGCACCCACGGCTGCAACCACGGACGCAGCTCCGGGTGGAGGACGAAGGGGTCCGGGAAGGGGATGCAGACGGGGCGACGGGACGTGAGCGCGGCGCCGGCGGGAGAGCGAGTCCCGGGTCCCCGCGCTGGCGCTGCTGTTGTCCGGGGTGCTGAAACCCGGGAACTTCCCGGGCGCAGCGGCCACTTTTCGGTCTGGGGGGGGGGGCGCGGGGATTTCGGGCCCCAGCTAAGCCCGCCCTGGCCCGAGGTGCCGCCAGATGAGGTCCTCCCCAGCCCCATTAGGGGAAGGAGAGAAGAGATGGGGTGAGCATAGCCGGGCACGGCAGGCGGGACCCGCCTCTCCGGGCGGCTCAGCGCCGCGAGCCCCACTCCACCTGCGCGCGAGCTCTCGCCCCCCGGGGACGCTGCGCCCGGGGACAGATCGAGGCGGCGAGCCTGGCGCGGCCGGCGGGCGCTGGGGTGTGTGTGGGTGAGCGGCTCCAGTCCCGGGATGGGGGGGTGGGGGGAGCGGTGGAGGCCAGAGCGAGCGGGGCATGCGCAGTGGTGCGGAGGAGGTGGCGATGGCCGAGGGAGGCGGGGGGACTGCTGTTTATTTGCAGCTGGGCCAACTCAGAGGCGCAGGCGGCGGCGGAGCGCGGGGCGCCGGCGGCCGGTCCAGTGTCCGCCGCATCATGCCCGAGCCCACTTCCAGGCAGCCGCCGCGCGCCGCCGGGGCCCCGGCCGGGGAGGATGCCAGACGCCCGGGAGAGGCCAGGGCAGCGGTGGCGGCGCGATGGTGGTGACAAGCTCTGCCCGAGGCGGCGGCGGCGGCGGGGACCGCGCGCCCTCCCGGCGGCGGGACTGCGGACTCGCGCCGGCCGGTGCGGCGGCGCTGCTGGCCGGGGCGAGCTGCCTGTGCTACGGCCGCTCCCTGCAGGGCGAGTTCGTGCACGACGACGTGTGGGCGATCGTGAACAACCCCGACCTGCGGCCCGGCACCCCGCTCCGCTGGAGCATCTTCACGAACGACTTCTGGGGCAAGGGCATGGCCGAGAACACCAGCCACAAGTCCTACCGGCCGCTCTGCGTCCTCACCTTCAAGTGAGTCCCCGCCTCGCGCTCGCGGCGCTTGGCGTCTCCCCGCTTCCCCCGCGCGGGCTGCGAGAAGTTGCGGGACTGGTTTGGTGGGCGTTTGTGTCCTCGCTGCCCCTTCCCCTCCACGCCTCGCTCCTCGCCAGACTCTCCACGCCGCCGCTCTGCCCTGTGCACCTCGGTCCCGCTTCTCTGGGCTCCTGGGTTCGGGAGGCGCGGGCTGGGGAGTTGCGATCGAGTTTCTCAAGCGTCTGCGCTCCTGGCGGGTTCGTCTACCGGAACGAGACTGGGAGAGGGGCTGGGGGAGCTGGCTCCGCACCCTCCCGCCCCTGCTGGAACGTGGTCAAGTGGTACCAGTGCGGGGCCCCAAGGAGTTCCGAAAGGGTGGCTGTGGTGGGGATGCTTCCAAGTTGGGAATCTGTCCGAGGCATTTCGGCAGCTTTGCAGATGGGGGCCGTGTCCGTCCCTTAGGGGTCGCGTTCCGAGGAGATGAGGCAGGATCCCCGAATTGCTAGGGCTGCCTGAGTTTTGCGGAGGAGCAGGGGAGGGCGCCGAGGATCTTTCCCGGCCCGCAGCCTTGGCTGCTCCCGGAACCTCTCCAGTCTGCGGAGAGAACCCCGATGGAGACTTTAGAAGGTGCAAAGCAAAGGAATGCAGAAGCGTGGGAGCCTCCGGGGAGCCTGGCGTCCCAGTCGAAATAGTTTTTCTTTTACAACCTCAGAGTCATGATTCAGCATTTCTGGTGTGAATACGTGTAAAGGGACCCCAGGGAACGCCAGTTTTTTGTAGGGTGGAGATTTTCTTGAATTTCAAACAGTGCTAGCTTCAGTCGGAAGGGGCGAAGGGCTGCTGTGGAGCGAAGTGCTGTTTCATACATCGTGAGCTTGACTCAGCCGCTTCTAATCTGACTCAGCATTGAGGCTGGTAATGTGTCGGGTAAAACTGTTGAACTAAGGTTGGTTCAGTATCATCAGTGTTCTGAGCCTTTTCCAACGGGTGTAATCTGAACCCGTCTTTATGGTAACGATTATTTGAGACACAACCCGCAGTTTGAAAAAGCCTGCCCTGGCGACTAGGGTCCCTTGACAGGTGTCTCTGAAGACTTAGAAAAGGAAACCATAGCAATTGGCAACAGCCCGTGGACTTTTGACTTCATTATTTCCCTTGAAAGGTTAATGCTTTTTTTGGGGGGGGGGGTGAGGAAATTGCACATTTGACTCCGAAGAGAATATTTTATAAACATTTGTCCTCTTGGAAAGTGGTTTTGGTTTTCAGCTGAAAGTCAAAAAAGCCCATGAATTGTTGCCAATTGCTGTGGTTTCCCTTTCTCAGTCATCAGACACACCTGTCAAGAGACCTCACCGTGGCCTCCAGCTAGAGTTGCTCAGTACTTTTAGTTTTCCGAGCATTTCTTTAAAATCTGCTAAGATGGCACAAATATAAATGTTTAACTTCCAGGCTGACCTGATTTTTAATCTGTTACACTGAGGGCTGATGGTTAATTTAAGGTGTTGAAGCTCACAGCATGAGGGGTGCGGGACTTACAACTGCCAGGAGACCATCTAGGTCCCTGATCTGAGCATTTCCCATTTAGAAAAGGTCAGTGCTAAATGCTTCTGCCCAGTTGGTGGAGGGTGAGGAAGAGAGTTTTCACTTCTTAACTTTGTAAAAAGTATTTATTTACTTATTTATTCATGCAGGAGATGGCAGGGGCAGAAGAGAGGAGTGCAGGAATGGAGCAGACCATGAGGCAAGGCCTTTGATGAAGAGGAAAGTTAGTAGGGATATGGCAGAACAGGGGCGAAGAAGAGTTGGGGGTGGGGTGGGCAGAGAGCATCTCCTGGAATCACCGGTCATAAGAAGCAGCTTGGTGCCTAAGGAGCATTGCTCTTCGTATAGTGCATCTTACTGGCTATGAATGTATACTTTTAAAAACAATTATTTTGAGAAGATTGAGTTGCACATCTGGAGTGCAACCGAGTACTAATTGGAAAGGGATGGGTGCCTCTTCAGAAACAGAAAGTTAACTAAAACTTACTTTCTGTACTCATAGGTGTTGATTTCAATAAGATCTGGAGCCCGGCCAATGTAGCTCAGGGTTGACTTTGGATCCAAGAACCCAGAGGTCACTGGTTCAATTCCAAGTCAGGGCACATGCCGGGGTTGTGGGCCTGATCCCCAGCAGAGGGTGTGCAGTAGGCCGCAGATCAATGATTCCCTCTCATCGATGTTTCTATCTCAATTCTTCTCCTTTCCTCTCCTTCTAAAATCAATAATAACACACATAAATAAATACGTAAATAAATAAATAAACAAACCTGGGCGTTTCCTCTATACAGTCATCTGAGGTGAAACTGATGCAATAGCCTGAGGCCAAGCCTGTATAAAGGATGACACAAACCACCCTAGACCCACATAGCTCTAAAGATTGTTGCAAGGAAGGGCAGCAAATCACACTTATTAGGCGATTCAGTGTGAACCGAGCATTGGCCTTTATGATTTTTATTTTAGGCAGTTGGTAAAAACACCAAGTGGCCTTCTACATATGTTCAAACTACTTCAACTCTATCAAGTTAGGCCTGTGTGAACAAAGAGCTTCGAGAATTTAAAACCACTGCACGAATTTTATTTATTTGTTTGCTTGTCTGTTTATTTATTTATTATATTGCGGTAAGAACACCTAATATGAAATCTACCACCTTAAGTTTTTACGTGTACAACACAGCATTGTTAACCGTAGACACAATGCTGTGCAGATCGCTAGCGCTTATTGCTCTCGCGTAATGGAAACTATGCACCTGTTGAACAGCAACTGCTGTCTCTCCCAGCCCTACTGTTGGCAACTGCCCTTTTCCAAGCTGTTTCTGTAAGTTAGACTATTTTAGATACCTCATAAGTAGATGTCTGCAAATGGCAGATTTTACTTCGCATGATGTCCTCCAGGTTCATTTATGTTGTGACAGATGGCGGGATTTCCTTCTGCTTTTTAAAGGCTGACTAATCCGTTGTATGCGCACACCACTTTTCTTTATCCACTCATTTGACATTGGACACTTTAGTTATTTCCATATCTTGATTATTGTGAATAATGCTGCAATGACATGGAAGTGCATATATCTCTTTAAGACCCTGACTTCAGTACCTTTGGATATATACTCAGAAGTAGGTTTGCTGGGTCATATCATAATTGTATTATTAATTTTTTAAGGAACTTCTATCCTGTTTTCTATAGTGGCTGTACCATTTTACATACCTACCAATCGTGTACAGCAAGCATGTTAAACTCATGGGCCGCGCACCTTATTTATTTGGCCAGTATTAGCCTTTGAGTTGAACATGGTTCATGTACAGGGTTCCGATTTCTCCCACGTCCTTGCCAACACTTTTCCCCTCCATCCTAACAGGTGTGAGGTGATATCTCTTTGTGGTTCTGATTTGCATGATTAACTTTTGATAATTAGTGATGTTTAGCATTTTTTCATATATTTTTTGGCCATTTGTATGTGTTCTTTGGAGAAATATCGTCCACCCATTTTTAAATCAGATTATTTTTTGTTCTTGCTTTTAATTGTAAGACTTTCTTATATATTAATAACTTGACAGATATATAGCTTACAAATATTTTTTCTCCTATCCCATAGGTTGCCTCTTCATTTTGTGGGTTGTTTCTTGTGCTATGCAGAGTTCTTTGTTTGATGTAGTCTCATTTGTCTAATTTTGCTTTTATTGCTTGTGTTTTTGATGGCATATCTAAAAAACCATTGCCAATCCTAATATCATGAAGTTTCCCCTATGTTATTCTTCCAGAAGTTACACAGCTCCAGGGCTTACATTTAAATTTTTAATACAGTTTGAGTTGTTTTTTGTGTGTGGTATAAGATATGAGTCCAATTTTATTCTTTTCCTTTTACTATAGTATGGACAGTTTTCCCAGTTCCATTTTTTAAAGACTATTCTTTCTCAATTGTGTATTCTTGGCACCCTTGTTGAAGATCATTTGACCCTATAGGCATGGGTTGATTTCTGGACTCTCTGTTCTTTACCTTTGGTCTGTATGTCTGTTTTTATGCAAGTACCATACTGTTTTAATTATTGTAGCTTTGAAGTATATTTTGAAATCAGGAGGTGTGATGCCTCCAGCATTGTTCTTCTTTGTATATTCAGTATATTTGTGGTTCAGTATGAAATTCATGATTTTTTTTCAATTTTTATAGAAAAAGCTATTGGGATTTTGATAAGGATTACACTGAATCTATAAATGGCTTTGGGTAGTATGGACGTTTTAACAATATTAAGTCTTCTCATCCATGAACATGTGATGTCTTTCCATTTATTTATGAATTCTTTAATTTTTTTCATCAATGACTTGTGGTTTTAAGTGTACAAGTTTTTCACCTCTTTGGCTGAGTTTATTTTTATGTATATGTCATTCTTTTTGATACTATAGTGAAAGGAATTGTTTTCTTTTTAAAAATATGTTTTTAATTGATCTCTTAACCCCCCCACCCCCCCACCCCCACGAGATCAATTGAAGTACTTGCATGCATGCATATGAGTATAATCAATGGACACAAGACACTAGGAGGTAGGGGAGGAGGGGGGAGGGTCAGGGGAGAAAAATGGAGACCTATCTAAGACTTGTTGTAATACTATAAGCAATAAAACAAAATTTAAAACTGAAAAAAATATATGTTTTTATTGATTTTCGAGATAGAGGAAGGGAGATGGGGAGACAAAGAGAAAAACATCTGTGTGAAAGCTAAACATTGATTGGTTGCCTCCCTGCATTCTCCCTACCAGATATCAGATATAGAATCTGCAACCTGGGCATGTACCCTGACTAGGAATCAAACCAGCAACCTTTCGGTACCCAGAACAATGCCCAACCAAATGAACCACACCAGCCAAGGTGAAACTGATTTTTTGAATTTGAATTTGTATCCTGCAACTGAATTCATGCATTATTTCTAATTACTTTTTGGTGGAGGCTTTAGAATTTTCTCCATATAAGATTATACCATCTATCAAAGACATAATTTTACTTCTTCCTTTCTGATTTAGGTGCTTTTATTTCTTTTTTTCTTGCCCATTGCTCTGGTTAGGACTAGTAGTACTATGATGAGTAGAAGTTACACAATTGGGCATTCTTGCCTTGTTCTTAGTCTTAGAGGAAAAGCTTTCAGTTATGATAAGCTGTGAGCTTTTCATAAATGTTCTTTATTATGTTGCAGCAAATTCTCTCAAAACCTAGTTGTTGAAAGTTTTTTTGTCATTAAAGGGTGTTGAATTTTGTCTTTTATTCTTGGCAAATATTTTCTCCCAGTCTATAGATTGTCTTTTCATCTTCTTCGTAGGGTCTTTCCCAGTGTAAAACTCAAACCTTTTTTTTTTTAATTAAAAGTACAATTTACCTTTGATTCAGTAAATCAGTATTACACATATGGAGAGCTGGAAATTCCCATAAGAATAAACAATAAATAAAGAGGCATAATGCTTATAATTACAAAGGTGCTTGCTTGTAGACAAAGATACTATTCATAGTTTTTCTCAAATAAGAAATGGACTAAATTTAAAATGAAGAAATGGGTTTATCAGAGTGTCTATTTTTTTTTTTTTTTTTTACCAGTTTACAGGGCAGGGCACAGTGGAAAATGAAGGCAGCTTATCAAGATGTGGTGGCTTTGTTTTAGCTAAACTGGAACTAAATTCCTTTCCTGTATTGTACTGGGTTAGAGATTTAGAAAGTGAAAGTGAAATGGCCATGTTTTCATTCAGAAGGTTGGTGTAGGTTTCAGTGCTGCTGCAGCCTTAGACACTCTGGATACTCTGCCGCTGGTATGAGCGGTTAAAGCTAGATCCATAGCTCCTCCAGATCTCCTTTACTGGGAATCCTGGTGCAGGTGAGTGAGTATGCAGCTCTGGGGGGAAGGGTATTAATCTGTTTGCAAGCCATTTGCATTATTAAAGTTAGAGCCTCAGAGGTTGTGAGAAGTGGAAATATATTCTAGCTTATGTTCATAGTTCCAGCTCACCTTCCCTGTCCCTTACTTCAGGTGCATCCATCCTCCCTCCCAAATGCCTGCTGGCTTTCCATTTCTCTTAGAGACACAGAAGCAGCCACCTTCCAGAGGCCATCGAACCAGCTTCCACATTATAAAAGGTCAGCCCTGACCAGTTTGGCTCAGTGGATAGAGTGTCAGCCTTTGGACTGAAGGGTCCTGGGTTCAATTCCGGTCAAGGGCATGTACCTTGGTTGCAGGCACATCTCCAGTGGGAGTGTGCAGGAGGCGGCTAATCGATGTTTCTCTCTTGTCAATGTTTCTCTCTGTCCCTCTCCTTTCCTCTCTGTGAAAAATCAATAAAAAATATATACATATTTTAAAAAGGTCAAATCTCTGGAATAAATATCTTCTGCTCTGTCATTTCTGGTGGTTCCATTTCTCTGGCCAAACCTTAACTGATTCAAATGGTGATCTTTCTGTGCTCCTTGAAGTGAATTTAGAATTCTAATGTATTTCTGTTTCTGGTCGAATTTTCCATTCAGTCTTTTGATAAGATCATTTCCAAGGGCACATAGGAATATTTTTGGACCATTGTAGAGCAAAGTCAAAACATCTGTGAAAATTTAATCTGCAGCAGTAACCTTTTTTTTTTTTTTTTGCTTCTTTATCCTTCACTGGCCATGACCTGGTTTTAACTCTGGAATCAGGAGAAAGGCATTATGTCACTCTATCAGCCGTGGGGAGACTTTCTACTTCCAAGGGCCATTTGGATATTTATAACATCATCCACAAGCCATACAAAATTGTCAACTTAGAAATTAGCCCCTATGTTTGGTCCAACATTTAATTAACTCACCCTTAATGCCTTGGCAGGGCCAGACACTGAATTGACACAGCACCCCTTCCCAAACCCCCTTGAAAAATGGCCTTGATTGATTTAAAAGGTGCTTACTTAGCTTGTTAGTTTTATTTCTTCCGTAGCCCCTTGCTCTTGAAAAGAAACTCCTGCTGACTGGTTGGCAGTGCCATTCAATATCAGGAAGCAACCAAAGCTTCCTCAACAAGAAGGAACCAATGGTTTTTCCATTTTAAATATGGGGAAATGAAGGCAAATTAAAGGACCTTAAACTCTCTCTCCGTGTTTAGGCTCTTAGATCATAGTGTTCTACTACTTTGCTATAAAGTTTTATTTTATTGAAAGCTTCAGATGGAAAATGGAAGCCATAAGAGTGAAAGTGGGTGGTTTAAAATGTCAGTTAAAAAATAGAATATCTTAATATGTGCAGCTGTAAGGATTTGCAGCACTTTGATGTTTGCATCTGGAGAGTTGTTTTTGCATCAGTCTGCATCTTTTAGTCACAAACGATATGGCAACCATGAAAATCAGCTTTATCCTCTATGCTCAAAACCAAAACGAAATGGTGGCATGTTCCCTTTGGCCCTGTTCCTTTTGATTTGACCTGTATGGGAGTTCATTTTGAGATAGGTTACTGCTATAAGACCGTTAAGTTTGCTTTCTAAGTCTGCGATAGGAGATAAGTAAAGATTATTCAGGATGTTTGATTAGATTGTCTAGGATGTTCAGTGGTGGATATAGCCGAGGAAATATGATTGGAGGCAAAAAAGATTTTGTAGAGAATATTTTTAAAAATGGCTTCTGAAAATTCCATACTGAACTAAGTTTATTGCAGAAATCTCAAGAGTGGGAGGAGGTTGATCATTGAGAGGAATATATATACACTGAGAGACCAGACTATTATGACCACTCCCGCAGTACTTCGTTGGGTCACCTTTTGCCTTCAATACTGCAGCGATTCTTCTTGGCATTGACTCCACGAGATGTTGAAAGGTGATGGGAGGAATCTGACACCATGCCTGATGAATATAGCACTGTCCAGTTCTGTGAGATTTGATGGTTGTGGAACCAGCTGCCCGATAGCTCTTTTAACTTTGTCCCACAAATGCTCAATTGGATTGAGATCTGGTGATTGTGGGGGCCACCTAAGCAAGGTAAAGTCTCCCTCAAGTTCTTGAAAGCACTCCTGCACAATACGAGCAACGTAGCATGGTGCATTGTCTTATTGGAAGAAGCCATCTCCATTGGGATATGCCATCAACATGATAGGATGAACTTGATCAGCAGATACTTAGGTATGTTGTGCTATTCAGACATTTATAATGATCTGTTTCTCTAGCAACTTCAGCGGGAAGTTATAGCTAATTTTCCTACAAATGTCAGGTGGTCATAATAATCTGGCCATTTAGTGTATATTTTGTTAATCCTCACCTACCTGAGGATATTTTTCTATTGATTATTTTTTTAGAGAGAGTGATGTGAGAGAGAGACATCGATTAGTTGCCTCCGGCATGTGCACCTACCAGAGCTGGGGGATTGAGCCTGCAACTGAGGTACGTGCCCTTGACTGGCATCGAACCCGGGACCCTTCAGTCCAGGGCTGGAGCTCTATCCACTAGCAAGGGTGAGAGGAATATATTTTTGATTCCTGAGGGCTTTTTTTTAAAAGGCTAATTCTTTTTTTTTTTTAATGTCTTGGTTGTCTGACAACCCTTTCTTTTTCTTTTTCTAAATATATTTTTATTGATTTCAGAGAGGGAGGGAGGAGGAGAGAGAGATGGAAACATCAATGATGAGAGAGAATTTTGATCAGCTGCTTCCTGCATGCCCCCTACTGGGGATCGAGCCCACAACCTAGCATGTGCCCTTGATCGAAATCAAACCCAGGACCCTTCAGTCCACAGCCTGATGCTCTATCCACTGAGCCAAACCAGCTAGGGCGATTCTTGAGGGTTTTTATAGGTGAATTTCTGAATGAAGGCTTGGAGAACATCTTCTGAAGCAGTTTTTTTCCCCCCTCCCATTCAACAAATGTCTTTTCTACATTCATATTTTTCCTAACTTTGAATATATGGTCATTCCGTTTAAAAAGGAGGTAAGGAATGTTTGATCAAGCCAAAATGATGGCAGCGTTCCTTTTCCAAATGATAACAATGGTTTCTGTTCTACAAGGATCTGATTCCTGGCACTTCTCTGACCTCTAGTCTATCAACCTCGTCCTGTCTACATTAACATTCCATGGACAGCATTACTGTTCCTTATATGGGCCCAACCTGCTGCTATCAGGCCTTTGCACTTGTGACTTCTTCCTGGAATGCCTTTCCCAGATCTCTTCAGTTTTGCTCTCATACCACCTTTAGCTTCTTCTCAAATGTCACTTCATCACAGAGCCCTTCTCTGGCTACCAATCTAAAATAGCAGACATTCATTCCTCCAAGTTTCAGCCTTACTCTTTCACCCTCCTTGCCTTACTTAATAGCTCTCACTACTACTTGGCATCATATATTTATTATTACTTTTAATCTCCTCTCACAACTCTGTGAGCTCCAACAGGTGTATCTTTAGCACTCAGAATGGTTCCTGGCATACAAAGTAGGGGCTAATAAATTACTGTTAAAAGAATGAATTCATCATCTTTTGTGAATACTTGACCTCTTCAGGTAAATATTTAGATAGGGCTACACCTTTACAAGGTAGAGGAAAAAGTCTGTTTGACTTATTTCTTGGCTTATTTATTTATTTTCCTCTGTCAAAAGGAAAGGTGGAGGAAGACAAGGAATTTCTGGGACACACACAGATGGTTCCAGTGGGGTCTGCTTACTGGGTGGTGAAGGGGCAGTTTTGATTCTGAACGGGGCAGTGTGGCTCTCTATTGTAATCTATTAGGACTGTGGCATTTGAGAATGAGGGTCTTTAGCACTTTTGGATCAAACTCCTCTTGCCTGGCATTCTGAAGTGTGATGGTTGTTGGATGCCTGCTCTGAAGTTTAAGGCCAGACACAAGGGTTATACCGTCTGAGGCAATTCCCAGAACTACACTGAGTTCTTTCCGTGCTCTGCTTTCCATACCCTGCTCTCAGGAGACTCACAGTCATCCAGACCAGTGTCTATTGTCTAGAAAAAATGGTCATTTTCCTCCTAGTCAATGAGGTTGATGTGAATGATCATTTCTGGTTGTATCAAATGGAGTCTAAGGACCCAAAAGTACTTTCACAAAAGAACTATGATGACCTTGACTTCCTCTCACTGAATGTACAATAAAGAATTTCTCTGGGCTTTGATCCAGGGTCCTCAGAAGGAGATTCTAAACCTTGGAATTTTGGAGTGATAGGTGAGCATTTATTTTTCAGTATGGGACCCTGGGCCTACACCTGAGTTTATGCTAAAGAAGAGGCAACTCATGTTGGGCCTCCAGAGAGTTTCAGAATGGGGGCTGGCCATGCTGGAAAGACCAATCATGTGATTAGAGAGTTGGGACTTAGAGTCACATGATATCAGCCCTACCTTCTAATTTCTTGGAGGTAAAGGGGTGCTAGAGACTGAGTTGACTCACATGGCCAATGGGTCTATCAGCCTACCTGGTATGTAATGAAATCTCAGTTTAAAACTCAACATTGAAACTTGGTTGAGCTTTCCTGGTTGGTAATCTTATATCAATACACAGAGAGGGTGACTTGTCTGAAGACATGGAAGGTTTTTCTCTAGGACTTTCTCAGATCTCACCCTATGAGTCTTTTCTTGAGACTGATTTTTATTTGTGTTTTTTTATAGTAACACTTTATAATCCTAACTATAGTGTTTTCCTTAATTCTGTGAGTCGTTCTTGCAAATTATTGAATCTGAGCGAGTTGTGGAAATTCCCAAAGTTGTGGCCAGTTTGTCAGACATGCTGGTGGCCTGGGGAATAATGAAGTTGCATCTGGTGTCTGAAGTGAGAGGACTCTTGTGCAGGACTTTGTCATCAACTGTGGAATCTGCATATATTCTGGGTAGTGTCAGAATTTCATGACATCCAGGAACTCCTCTAAACACGTACCTTTAAAGAAAATTGCTCAAAATTGACAACTCAGTTATAACTAACTATATCATACTTAGTGTTGATCTGTTAATTTTCATTATTTGCTGCCTCTCTTTTTGAAGATTTTCTTTGGGAACTTGTCTAGTTATGGTTACTGCTCTTCCTATCCTCAGTTTTCTCACTCTTTCTTTGATGCACTGAGTACTTATGAGGTAACTAGGGGCCCAGTGCACGGATTCATGCACCTTGAAAGGAACTGTGGGCCACAGGGCTGTGATGTGCACAGGGGTGGGTCTCAACCCAAATCCATGCCTCTGCCTGACCCCTCCCACCCCATCCCCTGTCTGCCAGCAGCCTTGCTCCTATGCGCTGGCCCCACATGCACCAGCTGGCAGTGGCTGCTTCCCCAATTGCCCATAAGGAGCAAGAGGAGGTGGAGAAGCCTTCAGGGGTGATCAGGGCTGCCAGCTGCCACTCGCACCCACTGATGGTGCTGAACAATCGGGGCCGGCAGCAGGTACAAGTGCCTGGCAGGACCGCCGTGCATGGGAGCAAAGAATTTTCAGTAACCACCAGAGGCTTGTCCTGATGACAGTGATCAGCACCCTGCCTTGGTCTGGCGTCCGGTTCACCAGCTCCACCATCCTGCCGTGACTGGTGCCTGCCATGTTCTGTGTGCCCCCTGGTGGTCAGCGCATGTCATAATGATTGGTGTTCAGTTGTTCCATTGTTTGATCTATTTGCATATTAGGATATATATATATATATATATATATATATATATATATATATATATATCCTAATATTGGGGTATAGTGTCCATTGGGGTATAGTTTCCTCCCGACCAGCTCCCCTTCCTCTGTTCTCTCCCTATAACTTCCTCACAGCAAGGTGAAGATGTGATGTCTTGAGTTCAAACAGACATCATGAATTTTACTTTTGCCTCAGAGCACCAATCTCTCCTCTGCCCTGCTGTTTGTATTGGTACCTTCCAGTAACATCCTTTGGTTCTTTAGATATATTAAGTGATGATGATTTACTGATTTGTTCCTGTACTGAGGGAAATGCAGAAGAAGAGCAACCAAAATGATTAAAAGCCAAAGGGATTGCCTTAGAGGAAAAATGAGAAGAACCAGATGTTGTTATTTATTGGTTGAATGATCTAAGAGGACTATAGAAACCACTTGCAAGCATTTGAGAGCTGCGATGATAGCAAGAGATGGAAAGAAGAAAAATGGTGATAGAGGAAGACAGGAGAATATACTATGTGTTTAATATTGAGCTGTGGAAACTCACCAGGGAAGTGTTGGCAAACCCATTATTTGAGACAGCAGAAACAGATGATAAGGGGTACATTTAATTTTTTTCTTTCCCCTGGTTTGTTGTTCTTATTAGAAAATAATGACTGTTGTCCTTATTGGAAAATAATTCCTGAGAAGACTGGATTTTTCTGGTAAGCGTGGCAACCATCTGTAGTCTTCCCTTAAGTTTTGAGAACTCTGTCTCTGTTCCATTTATCACCTGTCTTGAATCACTGGGTTGCTTGGGGCAGATCTCTGGGCCCCATTTTAGATCTCCTGACTAAGAATATCTTGGGATGGGTTCTGGGAATCAGCAATTATAGCTACCATACCAGGTTATTCAGAATCCTGGCAACCACCGAGACTCAATGGGAACCTATATTCAAATAGGTTGAGATGCCAAAGTCTCTGCAGCATAATGTAGAGAAAGAAATCCAAAAGCTCTTTAACATAGGAGTATTAGGATGCCTTCAAAAACCTCCCACCCGTTTCTCTACTTGATCCTCTGAGAGGGCCAGGTGATTTCCCTTCACCAGAACACTGGGAAATGCATTGGTGCGGGAGCATCTGCAGCTTCGAGAAGCTCCATGTTGGCTCTTTTCTGAAGCGAAGGAAGTGTAATGTGGGAGATGCTGCCATTGAGGTGGGCTTTATGGTTTCGGTGGGAGTGACGGAACCATGGAGTTCCAGAAGGCAAGAACTTCGCTGCATTTACCGTGAAGGCAGCAGGGGCAAGTGGAAATCAGGATGTTTCGACCCACAGGCATCACTGGTGATGGCTGATTAATTATGTTGTCCCAGGGAATGAAGTAGATGGTCCTCTTAAATGTTGCTTGATCTGTAGACCAGAGAAACTTCAGGTTTAGGGGCAAAAAGCAGGCTTGAGTCACCGCAATGGAGAGTCATGGCCTCTTGTGCCCTTTCGACCTCTGACAGTTCTGAGGGTAGACCTGTCTGACTGAGGAAGGACTCCAGTGCAGTCCCTAGTAGAAGTCTCTTCCCGAGATACAGCTTGTTTCTGTTTTTCTAAACCAGAGCTATATTTTCAAAATTAAAAGAAAGGCATAGGCTTTATCTAAAAGAGAGCTCTGGGCTGTGCTAGTGTGAGGAGACGGGTGAGGCAGCCAAAGGTTTTTCTTCTCCCCTCTCCACCCCTCCTCCCGATAATTCTTGGTGCTGTGTGAGCCTGTGACCTTTCCTAAGGACTGGTACCCTCTGGTTGCTGTATGTTCATTATGGCCCAACCTTTCTGGACAGTTGTACAAGGAGGCAGAGGAGTTCAGACAGAGGAGGGATGTTTTGCATTCATATTTGCCAAAATCTGGAAGGCTTACAAACACTCAAATATGATTATTAAGATTATTTCAGAAAAAAATATTTTATTTCCCATTGCTTGGCCTAGCTTTCAATCAGAAATGAAGGCTAAATCAAATAAAAATTAGAGATTGTAGCATTGGAAGGGAAAGGCGATCTTTTCCAGCTTCCCAGTTATTGTAAGTTTTATTTGTTTATTCAGTAAACTTTCATTTAAACTCTACTGTGTGCTAAGTTCGATGGACACAATGATGAAAAGAAATCAATTTCTCGCAATGTCTGAAAAATGCTTTAGTATTTGAAGAATATAATAAAAGAGCTTAAGAAAATCAAGTGCACGCTGTAAAGGAATACATTCAGGGTGTTGTGGAATATGAGGGACTGTTCTTTTTAGATGGCATTTAAGGTGGACTGTTGTCATGTTTCTGTCTGGACCTATTCTAGTTTTAAATATTCTTTCTTTGAGCTGAAGTCTGTCTCCTAGTAGTTGGCAGGCACTGTGGCAAATTGTGAGTACTTGTGCCAGGCAAACGGGCACCGAAATATTTCCATGCCATCTCAGTGGGCACTCAAATATTTCCTTGCAGCCAAGTAGGCCCAGAGTTGCCAAGTCTTCTAATATTTGAAGAGAAGCTGGAATTTTTTAAACTTTTTTTCTGTATTGATTAAGGTATTACATATGTGTCCTATCCCCCCATTCCCCCCAAAAAACCATTCATGCCCTCACCCCCTGGTGTCTACGTCCATTGGTTGGGCTTATATGCATGAATACAAGCCCTTTGGTTGATCTCTCCTCCTTACCCCCACCCTCCCCTGCCTTCCCTCTGAGGTTTGAGCATCTGATGGATGCTTCTCTGTCTCTGGATCTGTTTTTGTTCATCAGTTTATATTGTTCATTATAATCCACAAATGAGTGAGATCATGTGATATATATCTTTCTCTGACTAACTTATTTTGCTTAGCGTAAAGAGAAGCTGGGAATTTTTATATGGAAAGCACCTGCTTTAAAAATGTTGGTTTTTAAAAAAGTGTATACAGGCGAAACAAAACAATTTGCAGGCTAAACCTGGCTCTTGGGCAGAGTGTTTGGAACATTGTAATTGGATCATAGTTTCACCTTTGGGAGCTACTTAGGATAAGGGCATTGCTTCATTATTTCACTCATTCATTCATTCACTCATGCTTCCATCCATTCATTTATTTATTGTGTGACAACCATGCATCACACATTGTGCTAGACACTGGGGATATAACCATAAATATGGCAAAGATCCTTTCCTCTGGAGAACTTGGTATAATTTCTGTCATCTTTCTCTAGTCTGAGCATCCTCATTTCCTCAAATCTACTTTCCTGAGATATCACCTTGAGATCCTCCTTAGCATCATGGAACTCTCTTGTAGAAGTGCCTCTACCTTTAAATAGCACTCTAAGGGGCTGCTGTCTCACATTGGATACTGCCCACTTCCCCACACCTGCCTGCAGGTAGAATAACTCCCTCTTCCCTATCTCTGCACCTGGTAGGTTCTCCCATTGTTAGAATTTTTTAAACTAGCCATTAATTATCTGTTTAAGTGCCTCTCTTTCTTTTACTATGCTGTTACCTCATTGGTAGCAAATGCCATGTCTTCTCTTTGTATCTCTGGGCCCTACATCATACCCGACATGTAGTAGGTGCTCAATAAACATCTGTTGGAGTGAATTGAAATGAAAAATAGTTTGACTTATGTAGTTCCCTGTCTGTATGTTGGTGGATTGATCTTTATGGATATCCAAGACACAATAACTCTTTGAGTTTAGGGTAAACTAACAGCCCTCGGATAATATCATATGTACAGTTTTAATGTGATCACATGCATTTTGTTCTCTTTTATGTCTGAATGCGGGTCTTTACTCTTGCCCATATTTGGAGTTAGAATTAATGAACAATTTCAGGCATTTAAACTCCTTGTGAATCTCTGTCAGTCGGTTTCCC
Source organism: Murina feae (assembly GCA_004026665.1). NCBI lineage: Eukaryota > Metazoa > Chordata > Mammalia > Chiroptera > Vespertilionidae > Murina > Murina feae. Next base: position 5,783 of record PVJC01008246.1, on the reverse strand, counting down.
AAGACAGCAATTCTCCTGCCCAGCTACAGACTTCCTGCGAGCTTAGTCAGCATACACCATAGATTCATTTAAGTCTTTGATAAAAATATTGGACAGACCAGAGATTATATCAGAAACCCGTGACATACACTAGAGGTCTCCATCCAAGGAGACATTGATTTACTATTCACCACTCTTCATGTGAGCTACAAATCTATCTTATTCCATCTTATACATAGGAGATTCTGAGAGATTTTGTACATGCCTTTGTTAAAATAAAGACAAGCTGTGTCTTCCACATCCCCTGTCCTATTAAAATATGAGTTTGATCAGTTAAAGCTCCTTTTCATAATTCCACACGGGCTCCCCAAATCAGAGATCCCCGCCCCCCAGTGCTCACAAATAGGATAAGTTCTAAAATTTTGTTTCTTATTTTATTTCATGGTCGCTTGTGTATAGTTTGGAGAGTTCACTCCCCATATTTTTAGACATTTGAGGAGCTCTACAAACTCTATATTCTAGATGATTTCTCAAAGCTGAGATTCACCAATGTTGAGTGCCATGTGAGAGGCTCAGACATTTACCTTATTAATGCAGTGATTCCCCATTCAACAATTTATTTTTATATTTTGGAATCTAATTGAATTCACTTAAAATGCCAGGCACTCTGTTCTAACCCATTTCCAGAAATAATATTCTATACAGTTGTCACCTGCACATTTTCAGATATGATACATATGGACCACAAAGGTGACTCATGTCTACCATTATATATCATTTTTAGAAGGACAAAGGAATGTATGTGCCTCATAAAAGTGTGGTGATCTATAATAATAAAAGCATAATATGCTAATTAGACCAGATGTCCTTCTGGATGTCCTTCCAAAAAAGCCAGGATTGTGAGGAAAGCCTAGGTTCTGGGTGTCAGAGGGAAGCCCGTGCCAGCAGTTGAGGGAAGGAAGGCCTACTCCTGCATGAATTTTGTGCATCAGGTCACTAGTGTAGTAATAATAACACTAAATTTAATGATGCTTTTGTACTTTTCAAATAGTTGAATAATGGATACATTAGAAAAATATTGTCTGATATTGTCCACTTTTTAAAGCCAATGCTATTATTTGTAATCCCAAATTATGCTCTAGAGCATCATATCTGTGGGAATAGTCCAATACATCAGCGATTAGGCTTCCTAGATGTCTTGCTTTCTCTTTATTGCCATTTTTATAAGTAACAGAGCAAGATGAAAAGAATACTCCTATGTATCCTCCTCTACACACACTCACAATACCTCTGACACCAGCTATGTGGGTTTACTTCAAACAGCTGGCCAATTCTCTGACACCAGCTGGATGTCCAACATTTCAGTTTAACTCTGGCACTGTCTGCCTGGAAGTAGCATCCGATTCCCCAGGTTAGCAGCGCAGTCCCGCGAGACTGTTCCCACTTCAGATGTCAATCAATCGTAAGTAGTGGATCCTTACATTACCTACATTTTGTCCAACTTGACTACAAATTGGGAGTTCCCAAGGCCATGCCTCAGGTTCAATAAATAATTCACGATAATGGCTTGCAGAACTCAGGGAAACACATGTGTTTATTATTAATTATATAATAAAGGGTAAAAAGAGACTGGAGGATTCTGAGCACAAGTGCTTCTGTCCGCTTCAAGTTGGGGTGCTCAACCCTCTTGTCACTTGGATGTGTTCACCAACCTGGAAGCTCTCTGAACCCCATAGTTTAGGGATTTTTATGGAGGCTTCATCATGTAGATATGACTTATTATTAACTCAATCTCCAACCCCTGTTTCAACCCTGGAGGTTGGGAGTGAGCTGAAATTTCCATTCTTCCAATCAGGGTTTGGTCTTTCTGGGGACAAGCCTTTATCTTGAAGCCAGCCCACCAAAAGTCACTTCATTAGGACAAAAGACACCTCTATCACCCAAGGAATCCCAAGGAATTTAGGAATCAAGGCAAAGACCAAATATTACAAGAGAAGATGCTCCTAGTGCTCTTATCACTTGGGAAGTTACAACGGATTTTGGAGTTCTGTGCTAGGAACCAGGGACAGAGACAAAATATTAAAACAATAGATGCTCCTAGCGCCTTCACTGTTTAGGATGATGAAGGCTTTACAGAATCTCTGACCAGGAGTCAGGATGAACACTAAAATATCTATTTCTTATTGTATCATATATATTTATGTTTATTTAAATACTTTTTTTGGTTATTTCCTTATAGAAAGTTTTTAGAAGTAGAATTTTTGGTCCACAGGTATGTATTTTTTTAAAGCCTTTGATACATAGTGACAGCCTCAAGACCTTCCAATTTGAACATTCCCTAAGTGGATGTGAGATTGCCTTTTCTCTTAAAACCCCAGATCTGATTGAATTTTAAATTAATGGCTTACTTGATTTGCAAAGCTTGGCCTGATGATGCGGAAAACAGTGTAAAACCAACTTCAGGGGATGGGCCTTTAGGGAATTGCACCTGAGTAGTCGAGGATAGGAAGTTGGCCTTGCCCTTCTCACAGCTCCACCATCCCCAGCTTTCTGATTTCCAGCAGCTCTCACCATATGTGGGATCTCTCACACTGGGATGGGACACCATTCTCCCTTTTGTTGGACCTGCCAGTTCCTTGTGGTTCCTCCTTCCCTTTGGGTGAATTATTTCACACCAGGCTCTCATCTTCAGGATGCTTAGGTGTGCACAGACTCATGGGTCTGCCAACATAGCTGGCGTCAGAGCCCTGGAGTTGGATCCCACACAGTAATTCATTTTTCTAAGCTTAGTTATGACCATGATAACTTCAATGGGATTGAAAGTGGAGGCAGTTAGTAACTATGACATTTAGATTCATGTGTCCAAATAAAGCTTGAGATGTTTAAAATTCTGTAGTTAAAGCTGTGCATGAGTCAAGTCAGATATTGAGAATATGCATATGTCATCACTAAAGTTGACTTTTACATTCTCGATTGTTTTGGCAAAGGAGATGTTTCTATAAGAAGCAGATAAAGAATGTGAGAATAAAGATGTGCGATTGCTGTTTTGGGTAATTTGGCTGGAGTATAGACAAATGTGGATAATACCACTTAGGGTGTATAGGTTCCCCCAAAACAACCATATCCCATGTAACTGAACTTTTTCTATAACCCCATAAACTCAATTGTGAACATAATATCCTGTTATTAAATTTAAGGCAACCTTTTGAAGTCTCTCTGTCCTGTATTTCTATCTCAGGAAAGTATTTTTTAAGATGTTGAACAATACATTTTCCTTTTCTTTGTGGTTCTCCTTTTAGTTTTTTTCTTAATGATCTTAGCATTCAGAGTTCTGTGTGAATTTATGTTAGGAAACATTTAATACAAATTCTGAAATGCTATGCCTTTGCTCATCATTTTAAACTCAGCTGTAGCTGGTGCTGGAATGTAGGTGCCCTGAAGCTTGCTTGTGGGCTGGTAATTAACAATGATTTCTGGTGCATAATCTGGAAATTTCCTGGTGGTACCATGGGTGAGAGAATACCTTTATGTCTGTTTTGTCCCAACTGTGACCAAAGTCACAGTCCTGTGGTTTCTTTCTCATGTCCATTGGCTGTGGTTCTGACCCACAGCTCTATGGACTTGCCTTTGAACACTTACCCACCCTGGAAGAATCAGCAGTGAAGCAAGAGTGTTGTTGGAGTGTTTGCATTAGCCATGAAAAGACGGAAAGGTTCAGCACCTGTCTGTCTGCCTTCTCAGTGAGACCAATGTAGTTTTCTGAAATAATATTGTATTATATTTGGAGTGATTTCTGCAGAGAAGAAAAATCAGAGATAGGAAAAAGTGATTCCCATATGTAGAGTAGCCTGGTGTTGGTAGTCATCTAATCTAATAAAAGAGAAACATGCAAATTGACCACAAACCATGCCCAACAGCCAATCAGAGCAACTATATGCAAATTAACCCAACCAAGATGGCGACTGGAATCCACAGAGCTGGAGCAAGCAGGAGGCTTGGCAATGGAGGAGGGCAAGCTTCCTGCGTGCCCTGGCCTCTGCTCAAGGCAACAAAGTTTCAACTGTGGAAGGTAAATCCCAGATACCTGCTTCCAGCCAGCCTCGCTTGGAGCTTGAGTCCCTGGGGACCATGGCCAGCCTGCAAACAGCCATCAGCCCCTCACCTAGGCTGACCAGGCACCACAATGGGACCCCCACCCTGATCCAGGACACCCTTCAGGGCAAACCAGCCAGCCCCTACTCATGCACCAGGCCTCTATCCTATATAATAAAAGGGTAGTATGCAAATTGACCTTAACAGCAGAACCACTGGGTATGACTGGTCACTATGACACACACTGATCACCAAGGGGCAGACGCTCAATGTAGGGGTTGCCCCCTGGTGGTCAGTGCGCTCCTATAGGGGGATCTCTGCTCAACCACAAGCCAGGCTGATGGCTGCCAGTACAGTGGTGGTAGGAGCCTCTCCTGCCCCCTCAGCAGCTCTAAAAATGCCCGACTGCAGCTTAGGCCTGCTCCCCGTTGGCAAGTGGACATACCCTGAGGGCTCCTGGGCTGCCAGAGGGATGTCTGACTGCCAGCTTAGTCCCAGTCCCCCAGGGAGCGGGCCTAAGTCAGCAGGTGGACATCTCCCAAGGAGTCCCAGACTGCAAGAGGGCACAAGCTTGGCTGAGGGGCCCCCCAGAGTGCACAAATTTTTGTGCGCTGGGCCTCTAGTTTTATATAATAGAAGGCTAATATGCAAATTATCCCCTTGACTAGGAGTTTGACCAGGAGTTCAAACAAGAGGTCAACCAGGGGGCAGGACTGGCTGGCCAACTGCCTGTGGCTTATCCCCCCGCCCTGGATTGGGGTGGATAGCTGGACCCCACCAGTGCACGAATTTGTGTACCAGGCCTCGAGTTTAAAAATAATCATTTGAACAGCTTACTTTTTTAAATGATGGATTCCCTTTGATTTCCTTGTGCTTATGTTCTGCTGGTAGCTAATAATTTTTGTTTTTGTCTTCTTTGTTCCAGGCTAAACATATTTTTGACTGGCATGAACCCATTTTACTTCCATGCAGTGAATGTAATTTTGCACTACCTGGTGACTCTTGTGCTGATGTACACCTGTGACAAAACCGTCTTCAAGAATCGTGGACTCGCTTTTGTTACGGCGTTGCTCTTTGCTGTGCATCCTATTCACACAGAGGCGGTGAGTGTAATTGGAACTCAATGAAATAAGAACCAAAAAACCCACTACACTGATCTTTTTTTTTTCCCCATTTCAAAACCCTGTTAATTTAAAGCTCTACTAAAGTGTTTATATATAAATCATACTGCTTGGCAACTTCTCTTTTTGAATGTTCAAATGGTCTTTATTGTACCTCCAGGATTTAATTGCTTTTCTGAATAACCACTGTTATTATTATAGGTAGTAATAAATGGCCACCGTTCTTTATTTGCAGAAAATGTAAGTCCTAATGCGTTTTTAACAACAAGGGGAATTCTGAGATACTTATCATGCTGGCTCATTGTTCCCACTCTGCATTTATATTTTACCTTTCCTCACTCTGCTTTATATTTAAAATATTTACAATGCAGAACTGTAAGTGCTGGGAGGAGGACTATAAAAAGTTAGACTGACATTCAAGTTAGAAAGACAGAGTAGGGAGACTAACACATCATTTTTCAAATTATCTAATATGAAGTGTCATTATTTTGTGAAAGATGAGTATCCTGTATAATAAAACCCTAACATGCAAATCGACCACACAGCAGAATGACTGGCTGCTATGACATGCACTGACCACCAGGGGTCAGA
>PVJC01008245.1:9103-49777 GCA_004026665.1 Murina feae | reverse complement strand
CCCCTATTTTCCTCTCTGTCCTCAGGGGACTGATGCCTTAGCTGACTTTCTGGACCTGCAATGCAAAGAATGCTCCTTCTTTCAAGTGAATTAAGAATTCCTGATAAACAGAAAGAATCCATCTCTCTCTATCTCTCCTTCCATCTTTCTCTCATAAATCATAAATAACAGACAAGATGGAGATCTTTCTGACATTCTTTAAAAAAAAAAAAAAAAGCTATTTTTTAGAATCACCTCAAACGCAGATCTGGCAGGTGGAGTGTCTTCCTCCAGGGTCTGCAAACAATCTCCCCTCCGCCCCCTCTCCACCACCACCCTCCCCCCACCCCAACCAATTTGACTTTGAGCTTGACCTTGAGATCTGACACAAGGTTAGCCAGCAAGAATGGCGTTGGGAATAGGTCACAGTACACAGCAACAAGTTTCCTTCTCTCCAGTCATTTACATATAGACGACAGCTAATATTCAAATTGGTGCAAGCAAACACACAGTTGATTAAATTAAATCTCTTCTCTAGCTTGATTTGCATAACTTGCAATAATCAGAATGGAGAGGAAATCATAATTGAAAGGAGAAAATATAACTGCAGCGACTTGGAATTAGGTGTAGTTGAATTCGGCTTGTAAATTCTGGTATTTCTAAATGCAGAACTGTGCTGGGCTAACTTTAATTTTAAGATATTAAGACATTTGAGTTGAAGATCTGAAAAGTCAATTCACAAATAAAGTCTTAGAACGCCTTTGATTAACTACAACATCAAAAAAAGTAAAAGAAAAAATGCTGAGCAATGATCTGAAAAGTTTGCTCACATAATCTTGGGCCCATCAGAGGCATCTCTGCATACCACATTCTATTCTAGCCTCAGGAAGGGAAATAATTCAGCCAATATTTTTTTTTTTATTGAAAAAATTTACTCCATGATCCCCCTCCCCATTGCTGCACCCAAATTCCAGTTCTCTTTTGTTATAGCCCATATATGGCACCCCCACTTCCTCCCTCTGCCCACATTACCTTTATATAAGAACAAAGTCTGAAAGAAAACCCCCTCAGTGCCCTGCCAGGACTGGAAGGCCCGCTGTCAGGCAATGAACTTTACAGATCTGGTATACACACTCCTTAATTTTCTTAATTTCACCTTTCCTTGCTATTCCCATCACCTGGGGTCTCAGAGGAGAAAAGGGAAAGGCGAACTGGCACAGCAACAATGCCTGGATCTAGAGCACACCACCTCCCGCCCCCTCAATTACCTCCCATCTCTTTCTCAGTAGCAGAGGCAGCAGCAGGTTGAGGCCCAAACTGAGCAGAAGTAGAGGACAATCTAAGGAACAGAGTCTCCTCACGTGAGCACTTCAGGCCTTGGACAGTGTCACATTCTCCCACCAACCATTCAGGTCGCCTTCTTGTCTGCAGTAAACATGTTCCTTTGCCGTAGAAGTTCCACAACAATGTGCAGACTATATTTGTTGGGATAAATGTCCTATATTTGTTGTTGAAATCCACTGCATATTGACAACGTCCAAAATAAAAGTGAAGTTTAAGAGTAAACAAGGATTTTGTAACAGAATGCATTAGAGCTTCCTTTCACTGCCCCACAATTAGCCAGTTACAGTAATCACTGCATTCAATAGCCATCACATTTAAGGAGATGAATATGAAAATTAATTCGTTCCCCTTTTTGCGTATAAGAACACTGATTCTCAGCAAGGGGAAGTAGCTTAGTCACGACCCACCCCTAAAAAGAAGCAACCAGCAATTCAAACCCAGGCCATCTATTTACAGAAACCCCCACTCTTAACCACCCTGCAAAATGCCTTCCTAAACATCAGGAATAATTTTTCTGGATATTTAGAGATTGTTTTACTTTAACAGCCAAGATGGAAAACACAGTTCAGATATAGTTGTTCATGTCTCACGATTTGGTCCACATCCCAAAGGTCCTCTTTGTTTTGTCTCAATTTACCTCCCAACACTGAGGTTGGTCTAGAATGATCTTCCTTCAGGGAACTCTTAGAAAGTTCTATTCTTTGCTCAGCTTCAAATCCCAGGGAACTTGGAATTGGGGGAAAATGCTGAATATTTAATAAGCAAGCACAAAGACCGCTCTAAGTCAGCAAAACTAGGCCTGGGTGTCTCCCTCTTTCAGCTCTAAGAACAGGGGCACATTAGACTTGGTACAGGTCGTTGAGAGCATTGAAGGACACCTGTGTGAACAGGTTTGCTTCCACCAACTGGGCTGACAGGGACTTGGGAACAATATACTCCTGAAGAAGAAATCCTTTCAAGTCCTAGAGACCAGCTATAGCCAAGCTTCTTTCCTCCTCCTGGGAACTTCACGGGCACTTCCCAGACTCCCTTGCAACTCAGTGCAGGACCACATAACTAATAAGTTCTAGCCTATTCCAAGCTGTCCCTTCGAAACATCCTTTCAGCTCTATCCTCCTGGGTCTCAACCTCCTGGGAGCACATATTACAGATGGTATAACTATAAAAAGGAGAGGCTGCCCAGCCCGTATTGGAATTTGTGTGAGAAATAAATATAGTACGTTAAGCCACTGGGATTTCCGGGTTAATTTGTTATAAGAGCACAGCTTAATCTATCTTGACTATATGCTCATATTCCCTCTGCAACAGGGATTTTAGTCCTGACTTTGGTGTAAGGCAAACTAATTACCTGGAAAGTCATTGGAAATAGAGATTCCTGGATTCACATCTGAGATTCTAAAGGAAATGGGGAGGGAGGCTGTGTTTGGAGCAGGCAACCTGGACCCTGGTGTGTCCGGTGCAAAAGGGAATGAAAAGATATCCCTAAAACATCTCTAAAGAAGAAGCCACAGGATTCTGTGACAGTTTGGATGAGGCAGTGGGGGAAAAGTGAAGTCCAAGGCTTCTAGCTTGAGAGGCTGGGGAAAAATGGGATAGTGAGAGTCTGAAGGTTCATGTTAGAGAGAAAGCTGAATTTTATTTCTAGATGCTGGAGGTCTGAGCTGAAGGGTGTCTGTACAGTTAGAAACACAGGCCAGGCATGAGGGTAACCACAGGTACACAGGTGGGAGGCTGGGATGGGACCCCTCCAGGTGTTTCAGAGCCCCTCATGGAACAAGTTCATAGAAAAGGGTGGGTCAGGGCCTGGGCACATGGGGATAAGTCCCAGGCCTTGGACCACCTGCCTGCTCTTCCTCCTCTGCTGACCTCATCAATGCCCTTCACCACTTGCTCCTCCTGCCCCCACGGGGTAACAGCAGCCTTACTTACTGGTGGCCACAGCCAGTTCCCTCTGACAAGACACTAAGCTCTCTTCTTTCTTTGCCTGTTGGTCTCTGAACACCAGGGCCCCACAGACCTCAGGGAGCAGCTGAAGCTTACAGTTCTAAAAGGACTCTGGACTCATGATTAGATCCTGGGCCTCAGCCTCAGCATTCATTGCATTCCCATGACAGGAGATGAGACCTCTTTGTAAGGCACCAGGGACACCCTCAGATGTTTATAGTTGGCCTATTCTTAGAGCTTCCAGAGGCCATCTTTTTCCAGAGGCCAGCAGGGTCCTTCAGCATCTCCTGGCTCATCTCAGTGAGAACTGAGTGGGGATAATGAAATCACCCAAGGTTGTCAGCAATGAGTCCCAGACTGAAGGACCGGGGGCGGGTCGACCTGCTGGCTCAGCAAGGTTAATATTTGAGGGAGAGGGAGATAAGTTTCACTCCTCCAAATCTGAGCACCGGGGCTGAACTGAACCTGAATTGACAGGCACTCGGTCATGTCTGAACTCGCACAGATGGAATTTTAAGTACATGAAACTCTACAGCACTTGTGCCAAAGAGCCGGCTTTAGCAGCAGACTTCGGCTGGTCCCGCGAGGGTAATGGGAACGAATGAGCCGATGTCTCAGCAAACTGAATGTCTGTCTATTCTGTACCTGGAAAACATGGCTCCTTAGCAGGCACCAACGGAAACTCCTTCGTGTGGAGGCAGATGCCTTGGGTCCTGGGAGTGAGGCTGATGGACCTTTGAACATGGTTTCTCTCAGTTCATCCAAATTCCAGAGAGAGGCTCTTACCTCCTCCATCACAACCCTCTCTGAGTTCCCAGGGTCCACTCTCCATCTGGGGGAAATGAAAGAAGAGATTTTACATGTGTGTTAAGTCACATGTAGACTGAGAAAAGACTCAGAACCCAAACATATAAGAGTCCTGTTGGACGGAGGTCAAAAGGAGCGAGAATGCTGTCAAAATGAAGCCAGTGGGAAGGGTGATCCCACTGTCCCACAGTGCAGGCCCTGTCAGGAGCTTCTCAGTTCCCACATGGGCTCTAGATGCTGGTAGTTGATGGTGCTGGCTCCAGCGAGGCTAGTGATCTTTGAGTAAGGTGAGCAGATTTCAAGCTACACCATTGAAGAGGGGGTGGGGGGTTCTTTTTTTTCTTTTTCTTTTTTCTTTTCTTTTTTTATTATTATTGCTTAAAATATTACCAAGAGTAATCGGGACTTTTTTAAAACGCCGCGGGATGCGGGACAAACTGCTAAAAATCAGGACTGTGCAGCCAAAAGTGGGACATCTGGTCACCTTATCTTTGAGTGCTGATGACATTCTTTCACGTGGGGTCCACCAGAGCCCTATGCTTTCCTTTAAAACCTTACCAACCTCTCTCCCTTTGCCTTTCCTCTCTGTCTTTCCCCACACTCCCGTGTTTCAGGAAGTATTTTCTAGTCAAAAGAGGGGGAGAAAAGCTTTGTTCTCATATTATGTGCATTGTCACAAATCTATTTTGTTGTCTAAGATGCAATAACTTAATATTTTGTGTCACACCAAGAGTCTACTCTTTTGAAACATGAAAGCCAAGGGGAAAGAATCTCCTCATTTCCCTCCTGCTGCTGCCTCACATTTTCCTTGTGGTGAGGAGTGGAGGTGCCCCTGGCTGTTTTTCTTTTTTTTCTTTTTTTTTCTTTTCTTTTTTTTTTTATTACATAAAGTTTTACAAAGATTGGTACATATATCTCTTTTTTCCCCTGCCCTTCCGCCCGCCTCCCCTACCCCCCAGTGTTTTGTGTCCATTATTTATGCTTAAATGCATGCACCAAAAGTCCCTTAGCTGATCTGTTTTTCAATTTAGGCAGCCGGTAGGGAAGGGGTATATGGTAACAGGGACGCTCAGGGGCACACATCAGCTAGTATTTTAAAAGGAGATCCCACCTTTTTTATTATGTCTCAGAAGTAGTCATGTTTACACCCTGTCTGCATAGTCTTCGCATAATAGTCATTCTAGGCCCATTGAAAGTCTTTCCACATGGCCTTCCCTGCACAGCGCCTCTGATATCCTAAGGATTGTTCAGCCCGGAGTCTTCTGCTCCAGGTGGTACATTAGGAAGGAGTGGCTCCAGGGGGGACTGGCCCAGGGGCACCTAGACCCAGTCACAGATGCCACTGCCATGAAGCCTCAGGTTCATTTCGTTCTTCCCTCAGTTGGACATCACTGAGTCTCTTGTCTTTAGTATTAAAATAAAATAAATAAATAAATAAATACCATTCTTTGGTGGAAGATGCACAGCCTAAGCTAAATTCAAATCTCAACTTTGCCCTCAAATTAACTTCTGTTATGTTATTCTGAACTCTCTAAATCTGTGTCTTCTGCCAAATAGAGTTATGAATACCTGCTACATGGAGTCAACTTACACAGTAAATGCAGCGCTGGCTTCCTATCCCCTCCACAAATGGGAGAGGGAATGCGGGTTGTTCTATCAGACCAATGCTTCCCTCTCAAATTAACCACTCACCAAGTGCTGCCCCCTTTCACATTGAACAATGCCATCCACCTACACCATCAGCCCTGAGGGCAAATTCAAAAGAGAGCAAAGCTCACAAAGGAAGAAATAGCTCTTATTCCTTTTCCCAACTTCAAAAAAAAAAAAAAAATTACAGGCTGCCTCCTGGCTCCTACACGTCCCCAGACTGTTCTCACTGGTTCTCAAGGCCCTGCCTCCTACTTCTCAGCACTTCCAATGCATCCTGCCTCTTCCTAGGCCTTTGTTTGAGATGTTTCCCATTTTCTCTAAATTGTAGCCTGCCTTGGAAGCAAAGAATATGTTCTGCATGCCATGCTAAGTGCCCAGGGCATGCAGAAAACTTCTTATATTACAAAACTCAGAAGAACCTGGTTCAATGGGAAGATGTATGCATTGATCTCTCTCCAGCCTCTTCTCTCATCCCAGTGTATTTTCAGAAGGCAGATACCTTGGAGCTCCCGGGGCCACAGAGCCAAGTGTCTATAGGTTTTGGCAGAGAAAGACCATCTCTCAATATCCATTACCAAGTGATTCCTCCAAGTCTCCTGCTAAGTAATTCCAGGGCCCCTGTTGAATCACTTCCCACTTACTGTCACCAGATTACCTCATGGTATTGAAGCAATTTACCTCCATAAGGGTAGATGCCATGTCCCATTCACCTTTGCATCCCTCACCCCCTGTACAATGCCTGGCACACAGAACAGGATGGTTGGATTGAATGAACTATAATATTCCTCGCCACAGTGCACTGTACTTAGACTGTTCACATATGGATCGAGAGCGGCTGAGCACACTTCGTAGGAATCCTGTGATTGCTCTCCAGCTGGAAGCAGCGTTACGTGGCCCAACTTGAGAAGTGATTTTGTGCTCTGGCTTTTTTAAGTAGTGAGAGAGTCTCCAAGGAGAAAGGGAACCATGAAAAGGGACTAGCAGATGGTATTAAATACAGGAGAGCCACGTACTCACAGAAAGGACATTGTCTAGCCAGTTTGAGGGTCAAACGGAATATTCCTGCCTGACTTCTCTGGAGGATCAAAATTGTTCCATCCCTGAAAGAATGGGGCCTGAATGTTTTACTGTCCAAGACGTTGAACCTGACATTCCGACTCCAAGGTTCGATAGCTTCGATTCCTTAGAATGAATTCCTAGTGTTAGTCAGTGTGTTCATTTGCTAGAGCTGCCATGACAAAGTACCACAGACTGAGTGGCTTAAACAACAGTAATTTATTTTCTCATAGTCCTGGAGGGTAGGAGTCCAAGATCAAGATGTTGCCAAGGCTGGTTTCTTCGGAGTCCTCATTCCTCAGTTTGTAGTTGGCCGTCTTCTTGTGTCTTCACATGTTCCCTCTGTGTGTGTGTCCAAATGTCCAATTCTTTTTTTTTAATATATTTTATTGATTTTTTACAGAGAAGAAGGGAGAAGGATAGAGTTAGAAACATCAATGAGAGAGAAACATTGATCAGCTGCCTCCTGCACACTCCCCCTGGGGATGTGTCCGCAACCAAGGTACATGCCCTTGACCGGAATTGAACCGGGACCCTTGAGTCCGCAGGTCAATGCTCTATCCACTGAGCCAAACCGGTCAAGGCCAAATGTCCAATTCTTAACCAGTGGTACTGATTAGAGCCAATTCTACTGAGATCATTTTACCTTAATTACCTCCTTAAAGGCCCCCTCTCTAAATACAGAGCATCAGCCCACATAAGACTAGTCTTGAAACTTAAGGTCTAATGGGATTTGCCTTGCTACGTTTTGGACTTGCTCCAAAATGTAGCAAGTTCCCATCTCCCATTCCTTCTTTCCTATCTCTCCCTTTGGGGATGGGAATGTCTGTCTTATGCCAGGTCCATCATTGTATGTTAGATTAGAAGCACATCACTTGTCTGGTTTCATGGGTTCATAGCTGGAGAGGAAGTTTATCTCTGGATGAATCATACCTTGAGTCTCACTCATGTCTGATTTAGATTATATTTAGATAAGAGACTGGATTTTTAGACTTTAGAACTGCTAACATGAGAGTTCAGACTTTTGAGCTTGTTGTGTTAGAATGAATGTATTTTGCATAGAACCCCACAAATTTTGAAAGAATCAAAGCAAATAATATTATAGATTGAATGTGTGTGTCCCTGTAAAAGCTGTATGTTAAAGTCATAACCCTTACTGAGATGTTATTTGGAGATGAGGTCTTTGGTAGGCAAGTAGGTTTAAATGAGGTCATGAGGATAGGAATTAGTGTTCTTATCAGAAGAGAAAATGAGACCGATCTCCGCTCCCCTTCTCTCTCTCTCTCTCTCTCTCTCTCTCTCTCTCTCTCTCTCTCTCTCTCTCTAACTATGAGAAATAAATTCCTATTGCTTAAGTCACCCAGTTTGTGATATTTTGTAATGGCAGCTCCAGCTAACTAGTACAGCATATAAACAATAAGATCAGGGAATCTTCACCAACAATCAGCACGTTCATAACCCATTTAAGCAATTTTCTTCCCATTTTTTTTTTTTTGGTTTATTTATTTAACCATTGTTTGTATTTCCTTGAGGGGCTATGTGATGGCTGGCCTCCAGGCCAGCAGCACATCTCTGCATAGGCTCTACAACTCATGCATTGACTGCGCATTCAAATTAGCTCAAGTTTAAGAGGTGTAGCCGTTTAAATTCTCAGAATAGATCTTTTTTTAATTTAGTTGAGCCTTGAGGGCACTTTCTATTTTGTGGAATTAAAAATATGTCTGTATAAAAAAAAAAAAACACCAATACAATAGAAAGATTTATAGGGGGCTCCAGGGCATCTGTTACTGTTGAAAATCTATTTCAATAAATTTTCAGTATTGGCTTAATGACTTAAATAACTAGGATGTGCTAAAAGGAAAGTCTGTTTGGGGTTATTTTTTTAATATTGGAAATGAAATAAGTAAACCGAGTGCCATTAAAGTACCCGTCAATCTTTGCTGAAATAGCCAGGCTTTGGGGGAGTTAAGTGATTCTTTGTAGCCTCTCCAGGCAATAATCACAGTGTATGGGATCAGATTGTGCTCCCTACTTTGCGTTACCAAGAAAAGAAACAAACACCCATTTTCCCCCAAGTAATTCATGAAAAGAAAGTCCAACCTAATTGTAGCGATGCCTCTCCTTTCTCCGGCTTGCAGCTCCCATGATGGTACATATTTTCATCATGTCTGTCTTCGCAGGGAAGCCCACCAGTGTTAAGTAAACGAGACATCTATCAAATTGTGTTTCAAGTTCCAAGATTTTTGTTTAACAATGCCCGAAGGCTGTCAGCTCCCCAGACAGGCATATCAAAATGATGAACAACCCAGGCATGGCAGGAAAGCCTTTGTGGAGGGAGCTAGAGAAATCTGTGGAGGGAGGAGAGATGAAAGTGGTCTGTCTCTCAGAGTCAAGTTATCCAGGTGTAGGGGACCACGACAGAAGTGCCTAGGTCAGTTTTACAATCTCTAAAATGTTTTCATTCATTTAAAAAATAATAATCAAGATCTATTAAGTACCAGGTACTGTTATGAGCTCTGGAAATCTCGGGGTGTGCTGGGAGGCAGATCTGGCAAATGCAGTAGTACTTTTTATTCACATGAACTCATTTATCTTTTCGTTTCTATGTGAACTGCAAAATTTAAGAACAAGATCCAGACCCAGAGTTAAATCTGCAATGATTATATTTATATTCACTCATTCAAAGAACATTTTTAGTTTTGGACTTTGGAGTGCTTTTTAAATAGAAAACTCATTGCTTGAAAATCAGATGCTTCTAAAATAGTTTTTGAAACCTACTATAGCCTTTGATGTATTTCATTAAGGAAATAACTTTTTATTTTTACCATTGTTTCTACTAGTGATCATATTACCATGACTTCTTGGCCAATGGCACTTCACATTTTTTTATTCCTTGATAATTTTCAAAAGCTTTAACTAATTTTGATGACATTTTTGCACTACTAAATCATATCAAGATTCATATTATCATTTCTTCCTATTAAAACAAATTATTATTCAGCAGATGGCCCCAAATCTTGCACACAGACAGTACCTTCACCCATATGTTTTAAAAGTGTATTTATTTTCTGTCAACTATTTTTCAACAGATTCCAATATTTGGTTGTTTTTATTACTCACAATGGCTATAAAATATTTTCATATTTATGTGGTTTCACTGATTAAACTCTCTAGTTCATAAAAACACCAATTTCTTCCTTAAGCCCAGAATGGGTGCCTATGTCAATCTTTTATTTCAAGCAGTTTAATTGAGATATAATTGTCCTATTAGACTGCACATGTTTATCGTGTAAACTCAGATAAATTTGGCATACGTATATATCTGTGAAACCATTACTACACCAAAATCATGAGCATATTCATCCAAAAAGTTTCCTTGTGTCTTTTTCTAACTCGTCCTCCCTACCACTCTCCAAACCTTCCCTCTCCCTTCTTTCCAAGGATCTTCTCTCTGTGACTATGGATTAAATTCAGTTTTCTAAAATGTTATGTAAATTAAATCATACAATCTGTACTCAATTTCTTATGCAACATAATGATCCATATTGTTGTGTCTTTCAACAGCTTATCCTTTTTACTAGTATTGCATGGATGCACCACAGTTTGCTTATCCACTCACCTGTTGATGGCTATTTCAGTAGTTTCCAGTTTGGGCCTCTTACCAATAAAGCTACCAGGAATATTTGTGCACAGGCATTTTCATGGACATATAATTTTATTTATCTTGCATAAGTTCCTAAGAGTTCAATGACTGAATCTATGGATGTGCAGGTTTAACATTTGAAGAAACTGGCAAACTGTTTTTCCAAAATGGCTACTCCGCTTTGCATGCCCCTCGGAAGTGTTTGAGAATTCCAGTTGTTTCACACCCTCACCAACACTTAGTGTGGTCAATTTTTATAAAATTTAAACCATGTTCATAGGTACCTGTGGTATCTCATTGTGTGAACTTTCATTTCTCTAATGACTAATGATGGGGAGCAGCATTTCATACGCTCACCTGTCATCCTTATGCCTCCTTCGGTGAAATGCTGGTTCAAATCTTTTGGCTGTTTTTTTCATTGAATTTTCGTTTTCTTCATCCTGAGTTCTCTCTATACCCCTCTCTCCTCACTGGGGCTCTGCCCTGTGTATTCTAGCAGCCCTGGCTTGCAGTTTTGTTTTTCTCAGCTCAAGGAGACAATACATTCTGCCCCAGTTCCCCCTCTCTGCGCTACAGACCAGGAACTTATCGTAGGGCTCCTTTCATTTGTTTCCGGTCATTGTGTTTTAGTACCTAACTAGGGGCCCGGTGCACAAATAAATTTGTGCACTCGGTGGGGTGGGGGGGGGTCCCTCAGCCCCGCCTGTGCCCTCTCACAGTCTGGGACCCCTCGGGGGATGTCCACCTGTTCCATGCCTGGCCAGCCTGGGCGAGGGGCTGATGGCAGTTTGCAGGCTGGCCAAGCCCACCAGGCTTGTCCCGCCCACCCCGCTGTCCCTGCCCCGCCATCTGCCGCCTGCTCCGCACCTGCCTCCCTGGCTGCACTGCTGGCCTCCATCTTGGCTGAGTTAATTTTCATACAGCCACTCTGATTGGCTGGTGGGCATGGCTTTGGCTGGTGGACATGGCTTAGGCATCCCAGAGAAAAGGTTAATTTCAATATTATGCTTTTATTAGAGCAGTCTAGGGGCCTGGTGCACGAAATTCGTGCACGGGGGGAGGGTGGGGGTCCCTCAGCCCAGCCTGCCCCCTCTCACAGTCTGGAACACCTCAGTGGATGTCCTGTGATGGCCCCAGTCTGCCAGGCTCCTTTTGTGTGTGTGTGTGTGTGCATGTGTGTGTGTCTCCACTGGGGACCTGCTCCCAGCTGCATCTGAGGCTCTGAGCAGTCCTCCTGTGTGTGTCTATCTGCTGGGGGCCTGTCCCCAGGCACACCGTGGAGGCTTGGAGCAGGCATCCCCTCTATGTTGATCTCTCAGACTCTTGCCCTCCCCTGCATGTTGTTCTCTTTTTTGAGCTGTGGCCAGGGCTGGGTGCCGCCTGCCTCCCAAGCTTGCCTACTGCCCATCTTCCTCCAGCCACCAGAAAGCAGGGAAAACCCCGCCTCATGGTCAGGCCAGCCTTTTCCTGCTCCCTTATCCCCGGAAGGGACCTGGGGAGCCACCAAGCAGGCCCCCAAACCCCAAGAGCTTGCTTTCCCGCTCCCCAGTGCCCCCCAAAAGGCCTGAGGAACCGCCAAGCAGGCTGCCAACTCTTTCCCACTCACCAGTCCCCTGCTGCCTTCCTTTCCCACTCCCCGGTGCTGCCAAGGGGGCTGGGGAGCTGCCAAGCAGGACCCCGGCCCCTGCAGCCTTGCTTTCCTATTCCCCGGTGCCCCACAAAGGGCCTGGGCAGCCGCCAAGCAGGCCGCCAACCCCCCGCCACCTCTTACCCACTCCCCGGTGCCCCTCAAAGGGCCTGAGGAGCCGCCAAGCAGGCCCCCAGCCCCCACCGCCTCTTTCCTGCTCCCCAGTGCCCCACAAAGGGCCTGGGGAGCCACCAAGCAGGCCGCTAACATTGCTGCCTCTTTCCCACTCATGGGTCCTGAGTCCTGTGCTGTTCCGCCTTGCAGCCGCTCTGTGCACTCGGGAGGTCCCTCAGCCCGGCCTGTGCCCTCTCACAGTCTGGGACCCCTCTGGGGATGTCACCTGCTGGCGTGCCTGACCAGGCTGGGTGAGGGGCTGATGGCTGTGTGCAGGCTGGCCAAGCCCCCCAGGAATATCCCTCACCCCATTGGGTTGTGGCCAGCGTGGGTGACGGGCTGATTGGCGCTTTCAGGCTTTAAGGATGCCCACAGCTCCCTTTCACCCAAGGTCCCAGCAAGGCTGGCTGGACGCAGGTTTCTGGGGTTTGTTTATCTTCTATAATTGATACACTGTTCCTTTAAGCCAGCCTGCCTACTAACGAAGCCTCCTCTCCGCTTTACCTCGTGGAGTCTATAATGAGACAATGTTACTTAGTGGTGAGGCCAGGCCTGCTGTTTCCTTCAGCTCCCGAGGATTCTATGATTGTTATTTTGTTGCAGACATGTGTTTTGCTTGAGCCAGTTTAAACGGAGCGGGCCGCAGTTTCACTTTCACTCCTGCTGCAATGGAAGCTGCCGTTTACTCAGGTCCGCGAGTGGCGGCCGCCATGTTGGCTGGGATAATTTGCATACAGTCAATCTTATTGGCTGGTGGGCATGGCTTACCCCATCCCAGAGAAACGGTTAATTTCAATATTATGATTTTATTAGTTAAGATGCTCCATGTGTTGACTGCCTTTGTTTTTTCCCTTTTCTTTCTGTCTTTTTTCTGTTTTGCTTTTTTTGGGTTTTTTTTCTTTTGTATACTTTTGTCTGACTTTTTGGTTATTTCAGACTGGGTGATAAATGCAGTCCCTGGGACTCCATTTTGACCAGAAACAAAAGTCTATTAACCTTCTTTTTAATCTTTTCTAAAACATAGAGCCTCAGTGGATATTTTTGAAATTCCAAATGAATATAATATATGATCAATGTAAAATTTAAGATACATGAGCACACTTTCTGAATCCATAAATAGGCTTTTTAAAGATATTTTCCTTTAATCTTACCAAGTGTTTGCTTCCAATTTTGCTTTCAAGTATTGATTTGTTCATTGTGACATCTTGATTATTTTCTTCATGAAGAAGTAAACCATGCCAGATTAAAACAGCATGGGGGTTTATTTTCACCTTTTTTTGTTGTTAACAAATGCAATGATTAAAAAATTAAGTTTGACTTCTGTTCAAACACACAAAGAAAGCAGTAGCAACACGTCTCTGAGTTAGAAATACCTTTAATTCTCTCTTGTCTTGGTGTTTAAAAATTTGTGAGTTTAATTATTTTGAGAGAAAAATGCCTCTTGCCATTTTAGGAATAAGGGAAGAGACAGCTTAAGGAAAGATTGGAAATTTGATCTTTAGCTTTGGATTTGCAGCTTTTAGGAATGACACTCTATCCACCTCTAGCTGTTTCACCACTCTGTCCCCCACAAGTATTACTGGCCCTCTCCTAACCCTGACTCAAAACAAGCTTCCTTTTTGTTGCTCATCTACATCTAAGCAAATCCATAAGAATGAAATTTGAGCAAGCTTATGATCTTAATCAGTGCTGCTTAAGGCTTTAATATCAGGGCATCAGGCTTGGAGTCAAAGAGATGAAATTCACCCAGGACCTCCCATCAATTTACTTATCTTTTAAAGGCACTAATCTTTTAATAACCAGGAGAATGCAGCCTTGGCTATCGTTTGGGTTTGTGTTGCTTTGGTTAGTTTATTTTGGGTTAAAAGGTATTAGCTTAAAACAACATCAAGGACATTCTTGAAGAGGGAAAGCATCAATAAACAGGCAACTCACAGCTAAGGGAGAGGAAGACCTGTGGATGGGATGAAGAGCGGACTTCCACACACATCATGGCAGGGGCAGGATGAGAATAGAGCCTGAGTTGGCGAATGTGTCAGACACTCAGTTGTTTAACCCTCGCCCAGGACCAGGCTACATATAGACAGATGAAGTAGCAGGTAGAGTTCACCTCGGCCCAGGTCTCGGCACAGGCTACTGGCCTTGGGTGATCCGTTGGCAAGTGGGGCGGATGAGACAGTCTCAGGATGGTATAGGGTGCTGGAAGAGCCACGTGTGGCGGGAAAGGCTCTGGTCCTCTGGGCCATCCATTTTACCAACACCTGCTGAGCCCCTACCTCTGGTTCAGGCACTGTGCTCTTTTTTCTCTCTCTCTCTGAAATACACTTTTTTAAAATTTTATTTTATTGTTTAAAGTATTACAGATAGTAGTACATGTCTCCTTTTTTTCCCCCCATTGACCTTCCCCTGGCCTCTCCTACCCCCCGGCACATGCCCTCACCACCCCCACCCCCAATGTCTTGTGTCCATTGGTTATGATTATATGCATGCATACAAGTCCTTCGGTTGATCTCTTATTACCCCCCCTCCCCAGCACTCCCCAGCCTTCCCACTATAATTTGACAGTCTGTTCTATGCTTCTCTGCCTCTGTATCTATCGTTTTGTTCATCAGGTTATAATGTTCTTTATTATCCATAAATGAGTGAAATCATGTGGTGTTTTTCTTTCACTTCCTGGCTTATTTCACTTAGCATTGTTTTGATTTGCATCCCTCGGATGATTAGTGAATTCGAGCATGTCTTCGTCTCTCTCTTGGTTTTCTGATTGTCCTCTTTCGAAAAGATTCTATTTAGGTCCTTTGCCCATTTTTTTATTAAATTGTTTATTTTCCTTTTCTGGAGTTGTATGAATTCCCTGTAAATGTTGGAGATTAAACCCTAATTGGTGATAACATTGGCAAATATGTTCTCCCATACAATGGGCTTTTTTATTATTTTTTGATGATTTCTTTTGCTGTGCAGAGGCTTTTTATTTTGAGGTAATCCCATTTGTTTATTTACTCCTTAGTCTCTCTTGCCCTAGGATCTGTGTCTGTAAAGATATTGCTATGACATATGTCTGCAATATTTTTTCCTATTGAGTCTTGTGGGATTTTTATGATTTCTCATCTTACATTCAAGTCCTTTAGCCATTTTGAGTTTGCTTTTGTGTATGGTGTAAGTTGGTGATCTAGTTTCATTTTTTTTAATGTATCTGACCAAATTTCCCAGCACCATTTATTAAAGAGGCTGTTTTGACTCCATTGTATGCTCTTGCCTCCTTTGTCGAATATTACTTGAGTATAATGGCTTAGGTCAATTTCTTGGGTCAATATTCTGTTCCATTGGTCTATATGTCTGTTCTTGTGTCAGTACAAGGCGGTTTTGAGAACCATGGCTTGGTAACATAGTTTGATATCTGATATTGTGATCCCTCCAACTTTGTTCTTTGTTCTCAGGATAGCTGTGGCTACTTGGGGTCTTTTTTTATTCCAGATGAATTTTTGGAGAGTTTGTTCTAGAGCTTTGAAATATGCCATTGATATTTTAATAGGTATTGCATTGAATCTATAGATTGCTTTAGGTAGTATGGACATTTTATGATGTTGATTCTACTAATCCATGAACAGGGTTTATTCTTCCATTTGTTTATATCTTCTTCTATCTCTTTTTTCAATGTCCTGTAATTTTCTGAGTATAGGTCTTTTACGTCTTTGGTTAACTTTATTCCTAGGTATTTTAATTTTTTTGATGCAATGGTAAATGGGATTGTTTTTTTCATTTCTCTTTCTGTGAGTTCATTATTGGTGTATAAAAAGGCCATAGATTTCTGGGTGTTAATTTTGTATCCTGCTACATTACCAAATTCATTTATTAGGTCTAATACTTTTTTGATGCAGTATTCGGGGGTTTTCTGAGTATAATACCATGTTGTCTGCAAATAAGGACAGTTTTACTTCTTCTTTTCCAATTTGTATGCCTTTTATTTTTTCTTCTTGTCTAATTGCTATGGCTAGTACTTCTAGTACTATGTCGAACAGGTTAAAGTGGGCACCCTTATCTTGCTCCTGTTCTTAAGGGAAATAGATTTAGTTTTTGCCCATTGAGTATGATGTTGGCTGTAGGTTTGTCATATAGGCCTTTTATTATGTTGAGGTATGATCCCTCTATTCCCACTTTGCTGAGAGTTTTTATCAAGAAAGGGTGTTGGATTTTGTCAAATGCTTTTTCTGCATCAATTGATATGATTATGTGATTTTTGTCTCTCAGTTTGTTTATGTGATGTATCACATTTACTGATTTGCAGATATTGAACCATCCTTGCATCCCTGGAATAAATCCCCCTTGGTCATGGTGTCTGATCTTTCTAATGTATTGTTGTATCCAATTCGCTAGGATTTTGTTGAGGATTTTAGCATCTATGTTCATCAAGGATATTGACCTGTAGTTCTCTTCCTTTGTGGTGTCTTTATCTGGTTTTAGGATTAGGGTAATGCTGGCTTCAGAGAAAGAGCTTGGAAGTGTGCAATTTTTTGAATTTTTTGAATTTCTTGAATTTTTTGGAATAATCTGAGGATAGGTTTTAGTTCTTCTTTGAATGCTTGGTAGAACTCCCCTATAAAGCCATCCAGACCAGGGCTTTTGTTTGCTGGAAGATTTTTGATTGCTGCTTTAATTTCTTCAGTAGTTATTGACCTATTCAGATTTTTTGACTCTTCCACATTGAGTTTTGGGAGCTTGTATTTTTCTAAGAATATGTCCATTTCATCTAGGTTGTCCATTTTTTTGGAATAGAGTTATTCATAGTAATTTTTCATAATTGTTTGTATTTCTGTGGGTTTAGTTGTTATTTCACCTCTTTGATTTTTTATTTTGTTTATTTGGGTCCTCTCTCTTTGCTTCTTGGTGAGCCTGGCTAGAGGTTCATCAATCTTGTTTATCCTTTCAAAGAACCAGCTCTTGGTTTTGTTGATCTTTTGTATTTTTTTATTTTTATTTTTTGGTCTCTATGTCATTTATCTCTGCTCTGATCTTTATTATTTCCTTCCTTCTGCTTACGTTGGGTTTTTATTGTTAGTCTCTTTCTAATGCTTTGAGTTGTAGGGTTAGATAATTAATTACCATTGTTTCTTGTTTTTTGAGGCAGGCCTGTAGAGTTATGAACTTCCTTCTCAAGACTGCTTTCACTGTGTCCTATAGATTTTGGATTGTTGTGTGCTCATTGTTGTTGGTGGCCATGATGCTTTTTATTTTTTCTTTGATCTCTCTGGTAACCCACTCATTGTTTAATAGCATGCTGTTTAGCCTCCAAGTATTTGATTTTTTTTTTATTGTTGTTGATTTCTAGTTTTTTTTGTTGTTTGTTTTTTTAAATATATATTTTATTGATTTTTTACAAAGAGGAAAGGAGAGGGATAGAGAATTAGAAACATCAATGAGCGAGAAACATCAATCAGCTGCCTCCCACACACCCCCCACTGGGGATGTGCCTGCAACCAAGGTACATGCCCCTGATCAGAATCGAACCTGGGACTCTTCAGTCCGCAGGCCGACGCTCCATCCACTGAGCCAAACCAGTCAGGGCTGATTTCCAGTTTTATCCCATTGTGGTGTAAGATGGTGCTTTATATGATTTCTGTCTTGAATTTGAAGAGACTTTGCCTGTGACCCAATATATGGTCTATCTTTGAAAATGACCCATGTGCACTTGAGAAGAATGTATATTCTGTAGCTTTGGGGTAAAATGTTCTGAAGATGTTAATTAATTCCATCTGCTCTAGTGCATCATTTAAGATTGATGTTTCTTTGCTGATTTTTTGTTTAGAGGATTTGTCCAATGGTTATAGTTGGGTATTAAAGTCCCCTACTATGACTCTATTGCTATCAATATCTCCCTTGATATCCTCCAAAAGTTTTTTTATGTATTTGGGTGCTCCTATATTGGGTGTGTATAAGTTTACCAGAGTTATATTTTCTTGTTGGATTGCTCCCTTTAGTATTACGAAGTGGCCATCCTTATCTCTTGTTATGTCCTTCACTTTGAGATCTAATTTGTCCAATATAAGTATTGCCACCCCAGCTTTTTTTTCATTTCCATTTGCCTAAAAATCTTTTTCCATCTCTTCACCATCAGTCTGTGTGTGAGTCCTTTATTCTGAATTGGGTTTCCTGTAGATAGTAGATATATGGGTCATGTTTTCTTATCCACTCAGCTACCCTATGTCTTTTAATTGGGGCATTTAATCCATTAACATTTAAAGTTATTATTGGTAGGTATTTGTTTGTCACCATTTTTTATTCTTTACGCCTGTGCTCCTTCTTTGTTTCTTATTTCTTCTTTTTACAGCACACCCTTAGCATTTCTTGCATTGCTGGTTTGGTGGTAATAAAATCCCTTAGTCCTTTTTTGTCTGTGAAGCTTCTGATTTCACCCTCAATTTTGATTGATAGCCTTGCTGGGTACAGTATTCTTGGATTCAGACTCTTCCTTTGCATGACTTTGTATATTTCATTCCATTCCCTTCTTGCCTGATGTGTTTCTGTTGAGAAATCAGTCACTAGTCTGATGGGGGATCCTTTGTAGGTAACTTTCTGTCTCTCTCTGGCTGCTTTTAAGATTCTTACTTTGTCATTGGTGTTTGCCAATTTAACACTTTGTAATCGGGCATTTTCCTGCCAAATCGCGTCGTAACGTGGGGCTTTTTTGACATTTTCTCACCAAAATTAGACTTTCTGTAAAATATTCATATCTTTCAGTCTATTTGATATTTTTCTATGAAACTTTCAGTGTTTTAGTTTAAAAAGAGGTCTCTATTTATTTACTTTGCAAAATATGTGTTGGCGCCCTTGTTTACAAGTTTCCCGCACCCCACCACTTAGCGGAACAAAACGAGTTAACTTGTCTCCCACACTTTGGTATAAAAAGCGATATGATGAGTTTACTCGTTTCCCGCAAAAAATGTGTTAATTATAATGTGCCTTAGCATTGGTCTTTGAGGGTTCATTTTGTTTGGGACTCTGTGAGCTTCTTGGATTTGTGTGAGTTTGTTCTTCCCTATATCAGGGAAGTTTTCTGTCATTATTTCTTCAAACAGGTTTTCTATTCCTTGCTCAGTTTCTTCTCCTTTTGGCAGCCCTATTATGTGAATGTTGTTTTGTTTCTTGTTGTCCCAAAGTTCCCTTAGGCTCTCCTCCTGTTTTTTAAGTTTTTTTTCTAGATGCTGCTCTGCTTGGGTATTTTTTCCTACCTTTTCATCTAGCATACTCATGCAGTCCTCTGCTTCTTATAGTCTACTGTTGATGCTTTCCATTAAGTTTTTTATAGCAGCAATGTCATTTTTCATTTCTCCTCAGTTCTTCTTCATTTCCTCTTGGTTCTTAAACATATTGTTGAATTTCTTTTTCGTTCTTTAAAGCCACCTTATGACCATTTCTCTGAATTCCTTCTCTGACATATTGCTTGCCTCCTTTTTGTTTACTTCCTTTTCTGATGATGTCTCCTTTTCTTTCATTTGCGGGCTGTTTCTTTGTCTCCCCATGATCTCTCTTCTCTGGGTGTCTGGTTATGTAGCTCTCTCCTTTCCATGAGGAGGAGGAGGGCTCATCTGAGTCCACATATTTACACTGCTTGAGATCTGGTGTTCCTGGGTTCATAGCTGGTCCCTGGGCCACTGTGCTCTTGATAGAGGTACTGATAAACCAGAACCAGTCCCTGGCATGGGCTGTGTCAGGATACACATACACACACACAACCACACACACACACGCAAGCAAAAATGAGCCATAAACAAGTGACTATAATACAATAGCAAATATCGAAAAGTGATACCAGGAAAGTTTGTGGGAAACAGATCAGGGAAGAAATGATTCTTGAGAAAAGAGGAGATGCAATTTCTAGAAAAAAGATATTTGAGCTACACTTTTTAAAGAAGGAAACTAAGAGGTTGGAGGGGGAGAGTTGGAAGGAGAGCACTTAAGGGAGCAAAAGCTATGTGGTGAAAGGCCCCAGGTATGAGAGGCCTGGAGTGGTTCTGTGGGACTGACCAGGGCGGTGAGAAGGCTGTGAGGCAGAATCAGCCTAGGCCACACAGGCTCACTGGTGTGGGGGCCTTTCCCTGGTGCTATAAAGTATCCTCAGGAGCAGTTCTGTGCTTCAGAAAGCGAGTGAGGGCAGTTAAATGGAGAACGAAGTGTCACATAAGGAGTAACAGAAAGTAAGGAAATCGATGAGAAAATTACTGTGATAGACCAGGCAAAGGATCTTGATGGCTTTTCACATGATGGAATATTCCAACAGCAAGAGTTTTATGAGAAAATTAAATTACAGTTAGCATATTAATGCTCATAAACTAGCAGAATTGGGAGATGAAAACACATAAATTTCCTTCCTGCCTCGCCTCTCTCAGCCCCAATGCCTGCAAAAATAAAAGAGTTTTCCTCATTAGCTTTAAATTTTTCAGAGTGTTTACATCTCTACTTTTCAAAACACCTAGCAGGGATGCTGGCAAAGAGAAGGTGGTTAATAGGTAATGTTGCCCTTAGAGAAAAGTAACACAGGATAAAATATAACTCTGGATGACCTGCTGTTGCCCCATATATGTGCAAACACCACACTCCCCTGAAGTGCCGTTAATGAAACCAGGGAGAGTGGATAGGAGCCGTTACCACAGCACACCAGCATACCCCGCTGCATTCCTCAGAGGCAGGTCCTCTCCTCAGTCCTGCTGCCCACCACCACCACCACCATAGCTGGGAAAAACAGAGATAAAACCAAATATGCAGACTATGCCTGGCCCTTCAGTTATCAACCCCCATTTCAAAATGCACTGAAACTATCACACACCAAGAAAACTCTAAATGGGTGTTAGAAGCCTTCCTATGAGCCACTGCTCTGCCATCATGGACCAACTGGGGGGCATCAAACAAGTTTCCCCTTCTGTTCAAGGATATATAACTTCCCTACCTATGTTTCCTAAAGTATTTTCATAAAGGTAATAACGGAAGAATATCATCTGTGAGATGATATGTACCTGTAAAATATAAACAAATAAATACATATAACATGGTACTGGACTTTAAAAATTAGAAGGGGGTTCCTTTTATCAATAACCAGCACCTACATATTGATCCTATTAAGTGTTAAGATAATATGACATTTTATTTGTTTTCCTTTCCTTTCTCTCCTCCTTTCCTATATTTTTCTCTGTGTATTGTTACTTCTTAAAAATCAACCCAAGGTACTGAATGATCTGAGAATGCCTGTTACTATTTTTAAAAGCCATCTGCCATCTTTGCTAGATCTTCACTTTTACCTCTACTCTTTGACCCTGTTGCAGAACTAGTCTGAGCCTTGAGATCCATTTGAATGGAAAAATGGTGTCTTAGGACAAGCTCTACCCCATGAAGGAATTTAGGCCACAGGAGCCTCTGGATGTCTCTCACATTTTCTCACTGGCTGAACAAGCACAGCTCTGGCTGCATTCAAAGCTCTCCTGAAAGCTTTACTAGTTAGTATAGTCTTTCATAGCACGTTTAGTAAGTAGGCTAATTAGTCTGCACATCTACTTCAGTGGCTGAAAAAAAATCACCGAATTTCGCCCCTTTATACTTTGTCCACAGAGACACCCAGATGGTCACACTGCTCCTACTGACCACCAGGCTCACTACACCAGCATGTTTACAGATATAATTATTATTCAAGTTTTTTTGCTTTCCTGGGGAACTAGAGCACAGTTGAGGGGGGCAAATGTTTACAAAGTTCATAAAGGAAAAGAGTTCATGCTGAGGCTGAAGCAGGACTTCAAAGCCTGAAAGCCAGACGTTGATCTATAGCACAGTTTGCTCGCATGGCAATCTCCAGTTTAAAATCAACAGTTGGTAATACTTAGTGACCGCCTAGCTTTGTAGTGGACTGCAGTTAAGCATCACTCTTGTCAAGGAGCTTTAAAAACATACACTAGACAAACATGGAGATCTATGGGCAGATATGCAGAGTATTTGGAGATACAGATAGCAACAAGGTTTAAAATATAATTAGGGTCCCAAGCTCAAATGTCTTCAGAGCCTCTCAAGTAATATAAACGTGTAAATGGGAGATGGGAGCAAAGGAGAGCGGGAAGCCTGCAGCAGAGTGGAGAGCACATGCTTTGCAGAAAGTCTTTAAATTACAATTATCTTAACACATGGTGTGAGACATGTCGGTGGACCGCAGTGGCCTGCGGCTCACAGCCCGAGACTCTGATTCTGATATGCTGCCAGAACATTCATTTCTTTATTGCTGTTGCTAAACTAAATGTCATTGCCATGAGTGCCATCTAATTAGTAATAGGATTCATCAACACTTGTTGACCTCAGGGGTTTGGGGCAGAAAAGAGAGGGGGGCTGCATAATGATGCCATTCATTCATGCCCACCATCTCAGGAGATGCAAATCCCTGTGCTCCACAAGCTAAGGAGCAAAGAGAAGGAAAATGGGTTTGTAAATGAAGGGCCAAATTACAAAGCAGTACCAACAAGACTGGTCCAGATGATCCATGTCACAGCTTGTCAGATTAGGAGAAGGTTTTTCTAGATGCGGTCAACTGGACAAGCATTACAAAAATATTTGATATTTTCACTATACTTGAAGAATAGGTAGGCTTTTCTGAGATACCTAGATGGAGAAGAACAAGGTCAGTCTTTTCCATTAGTGTAAAAATGTTTAATTTCCAAAATTAAAATTACAAATTGATATTCATGCTGCCTCCACAAACCAACTCAGTCCATCTGTGAAACTTGATGAAGATAACAAAGAAATACTTTGGAAAGGGGCCCCAAAGTCTAGAATGGAACCTAGAGATGGGTTCTAGGAGCACAAATGACCCCGAGCAGAAGAAGACAACAAAGGGCTGGGTGGCCAGCTCCTCCCCTTCACGGTGAAATCTGCCAGAGTCTGGACACCACTCTTCAGGCTGAGCTGCAGTGACAGTACCAACAGCTCGGATAAGTCATCCAAAGAGTATAAACTAACCCAGAAAAAACAGACCTGTCAAAATATTTGTGTAAGTCCAGCAACTTTAAACAGCTTATTAATATGTTTTTCCCCAACTCCATTTGCTGTGCAAGATCCCATCATTAACCTTTCAACAATGATTCATTTTGGTTGGATTTTTAAAATCTTTAAAGATTGGAGGGGAGTTAAGAGATCAACTGAAGGACTTATATGCATGCATATAAGCATAATCAATGGACACAAGACACTGGGGGGTAGGGGAGGCCAGGGGAAGGTCAAGGGGGGGGGGGAGAAAGGACACATATGCAATAATCTTTGTAATACTTTAAGCAATAAAACAAAATTTAAAAAAATCTTTAAGGAAGAATAGACTTCCTGGAATGGCTATCATGTGAGGACATCTAAATTATTCACAAACATATCCTGTCTTCGTCATTGTATCCCTTAGATTTCTAGGGTCACAAGCAAACAAAACCAGATCAAGTTAATTTAAGTAAAAATGGAGAATGCTGAATGGCTGACAGAATGGGAAACAAAGCTGAAGAAACAGATCTCATGAGAGAGTAGAAACTAAATGTTAGTCTCTCTGGGGTAATACCCTTGAATGAATGAATGAATGAATGAATGAATGAATGAATACTACTTGTTTTCCCTTTCTGCCTAATATTCACATACCATGGGGAGAGTGTGATTGAACTTGGGATTACACACTTGCCTACCCCATGGCAAGTAATGGAAGACACCTTGGACACCAATGCCATCAGCATTATATTTGATAACAGTATTGAGATGTGATTTCAAGAAAGTGTCAATGGATCCTTGACACTCAAAAAAGCAATGGAATACCATGTATAAATGTAGCGTCTTTTTTAAAAAAATATATTTTATTGATTTTTTACAGAGAGGAAGGGAGAGGGATAGAGAGTTAGAAACATTGATGAGAGAGAAACATCTATCAGCTGCCTCCTGCATACCCCCTACTGGGGATGTGTCTGAAACCAAGGTACATGCCCTTGACCGGAATCAAACCTGGGACCCTTCAGTCTGCAGGCCGACACTCTATCCACTGAGCCAAACCGGTTTTGGTTAAATGTAATGTCTTTATAATTGTTATGTCCATGTTACCCAAGGGAAAAGGGAAAATTTTCTAGTGTTGAGTCAGTTGTAGCAATCTGATGCTCTCAAATGCCATCTGAAAAACAGCTAGCTCTTGACAATTAGCTGTTCTAACTAATGCAATGTAACATAGAAGGACAGTAACAGAATGTGGAGTCATGATTTTCAGGATAAGATGATGGTAGTGAATCTCCCCAACATCTAGACAATCATTTGGGTGAATTTCAAGGAACTGGCAAGAAAAAAAAATTAACATGCTTTTTCTGATACTTCTGACTCTGGGTTTGAGGAAAATCAGCAACTTTCAAAGATTTCTCTTCAGGCTTTTTCAAATTTCTTTGGATTTTAGATTCATGTCATCCATTATTGGTTTTTTAGCTTAACCCCTCTGTCACAGAAGATCTAGTGTGATATGCTATTCTTTTGATTTAAGAAAAGATGATTAATTTAAGCATAAAATTTTAAAAAGTCTTTTTAAAAAGCAAGAAAGAAAGAAGGAAAGAAAGGAAGAAGTGATCTTCCTAGAGAGATGGTGATTTTCTTCTCCCAAAAAGTTGCCAAGCAAAGGGGAGAGGAGTCCTGAGTTGTGTCCCTAATGGCCAAATCTTATGACCTTCATGTCTGTTTCAATGATAAGAATCTGGAATGCTAAATCTATTTAACACCAATATGGCATCTCAAAACACAACCCAGCGGTTGTAGAAAAGGAAGCTATCATTTCAAAAGATATCATCACTTTCACCCAGAAATTATTCAAATCTTAACACCTAAAGACATTGAAATTTATTTATGAAAAATTATAAATAATGGAAAGTATGATGTGCTTCTCCAGTAAGATTGGCTGTTGCTTTTAGCCTGGCTTTTAGAACAGTGGAAGCAAGTAATTCTAGCCAAAGCAAAGATTTGTAAATGGAAAATGACTTCATTGTTAATGATATTTCTAAGTGCTATACTTTGGTGTAAGTAGAAGAGTGTGATAGCATATCAAAGCAGAGTATCAATTGCACTAAAAAAAGCATAAGCCAAAACAGCAAAAAATGGGAACATAAAAACGTTATGGAGTTATCAAAGAAAAGAAAAAAGGCTCATAGAACTTTTTAAGAGTCTAAATGTAATCATTAGAATAACATCTTTTAATGAGTAAAACTCAAATGCTTTCTAAATGCTGCTGAAATCACAGCCATTGAAATTCATGTGTACACGTGATTAGCAAGCTGGTAAGTCTAGAGAAAGAAAAGGAGATGAAGCTAGTCAATGGATTCTAGATCTTCAATTATTTTTTTAAGTGCTTAATGAATGGAAACAATCACAAACCTCCCGTCAGGAAAGCCTGGTTAAATCAATCCTGATGTATGCATTTAATGATCATTCATGCAACCATAAAAAAATAAAAGGGAGAATAAAAAGAATGAAAGGCCCCATCATGTCCTAATACAGAAATCAAGGTCTAGATCAATTTATATTAGCTGCTATTTGAGAACAAAGAGAAATATAACAAAGAGTGCTTTTGCATATGCTTCTATGTGCATTGAATAGCTCCAAAGGTCACATCAGAAACTGATAACACTGGTTGCTTCTGAAGCAAGCTGGGTAGCTGGTGGATAGGACTAAATAGAGATTTTTTACTACATGTGCTTTTTTCCCCCTCTTGTATTAAAATAATGTGAATATATTATCTAATCAATACATAAATAAAAAATTTCACTTTCTCAATTCATTAAATTGTTTCTAATAATGGATGAGACTGTGGATATTAAATCAAGAACCACCTGGTAGTGCTACCTAAAGCAATTTGGAGAGTTTGCTAGAGGACATTCACATTACAGTGGTGATAGGTACAACCTTCAGCAACACTCTATAGCTGTTATCTTTGGCCTCTATTAAGAACATAAAACAATCAATTCCCAGGTGCCAAAAGGCAAATCCATTGGTATTGAGCAGAATCAGCAGGATTAACGGGGTGGGGAGTCTTCCTCCTTCTTCTTTCGGTCAAAAGACAGACCCAAATACCGTGCATACCAATGTCAGACACAAGTGTGTAAGATATATAGCATTTTTTATTTTCTATAATTCAATTAAAACTGTCCTGAGGCCCACTTCATCAAATCCCATATTCTCCCTTCTTTCCCAAGAATGGTTCCTAAGGTCTAGGAAGCCTTCATTGTGCCAAAGGGCAGGGGTGAGAGGAGGAAGTAGCATCTGATTTTCTATGTCTGTCCGTGAAGATATCTGTTAAGATTTCATTGCCCCTACTTGGTCCCCCATCGCTATTTATCTCTCGTTTCTACGAGGGTCTCCAACACCCCCAACTAAATTAGCCTCATCACTTCCCCCTGGTTCACCCTTTCATCATCCTTGCAGCCTAGAGAATCTTTTCCTTTGCTTTGCTTCCTTGTAACTCATGCTGTTTTCTGCAGATCTTCTAGTGTCTGTCTCATGTCCTTTCCATTCCCCTGCTAGTCTGCTAAAACTCACACAGAGTTTTCCGAATATCTTTCTTTTTTTCTCTCTTTAAATGTTTAGCTCTTGCATGAGAATTTCAGTCATTCTAGTGATCCTCAAATTTGGCTGCACGTTAGAAAGCTCTAGAGAGTTTTTGAAAAATACCCTGGTCTGAGCCGGTGTTTATGCCCTCTGGGGGTAAAGCCCACACAGGGTTAATTTGTAAAAGCCCAGTGATTCTAAGGGGAGGTCAGTTTTTTAGCACTGAGAGGAATGGAAGTTCAAAGGAAATACTGGGAAAAGAAAACTTTGCTTAATGAATATTTCATGATATTCCACAATCATATAGGAATGCCAGAGATAGAAAAGTCCTTGAGAAGGACTTTGACTGTGAGTGTAAACAGAGAAAATGGAAAAAAAAAAACAAACAAAAAAACACAAAACCTGTGAAAACATTACCTTCCGCCCTGACTGCTTTGGCTCAGTGGATAGAGCATCGACCTGCAGACTCAAGGGTCCCAGGTATGATTACGGTGAAGGGCATGTACCTTGGTTGCGGCCACATCCCCATTGGGGAGTGTGCAGGAGGCAGCTGATCGATGTTTCTCTCTCATCGACGTTTCTAACTCTCTGTCCCTCTCCCTTCCTCTCTGTAAAAAATCAATTAAAATATATTTTTTTAAAAAAGAAAACATTACTTTCCACAGGCATCTAGTGACTTTTCTCTTTTGTGTGGCTCAGGATATCAGAATACTAGCCCCATTCTGGCCATGTATTCGGAAAATCCTGTTTTTCAACTTACATAGTTTGATTATCTTACTTTTTTTCTGAAGTCTAGCAGCCAGCTAGGACCAAGCTAGCTTGGATTCTCATGGAAAGGAGAGGGCTCAGGTTTGACTGTGTGACCCTCACAGGTATCTGAGCACAAATTACAGTGACCTTTGAACAACAGTGAGGTTAGGGGTGCCAACCTCCCCTCCCTCCCCAGCCCCATGCAATCAAAAATCCATGTATAACTTTGACTCTATAGCAGGCCCGTCGCATCTGCAGATTCAACCAACCTCAAACGACAAGCAATATTTTCAATCCCTGCTTGGGAACCCACAGGGAATGCAAAAATACTGCTTTTGATCCTCAGTTGGTTGAATCCATGTATGTAAAACCCATAGATACAAAGTGCCAACTCCATTTATTGGAAAAAAAATCTGTGTATTAGTGGACACAGGCAGTTTAGTAAACCATGTTGTTCAAGTTAACTGCAAATCCTGAGAAGCGAAGAAGAAAAGGACTAATTCCAAGTCCTAAGAGCTTCAGGGTGGTACATTGTAACTCCTTATGCCAAGTTCTAAGAAATAAAAATTCTGTCCCACATGCAAAAGGCTACGCCAGCTTCCTTCTCTGGAGACTCCCGGGCTGCTAACTGAGACACTCAGGAGGTCCTTGGGAGAGGCCGAGGCATTGATCTCTGGGTGTGGGATTCAAACACACAGTGTTCCTGTTCAGAATGAGTAAGTCCAGAGGAGAGTTTATTACTTGAGCAGTAAAATCTCATGATTAGAAGGGACACCAGTGCTCGCTTGGAAACAGAAATATACAAAATGTGGGCTCTGGAACTGGGTCCAAACCCTGGCTCCCAGCTCCACCATGTGTCAGCTGTGTGAGCTTGAGCAAGTCACTGGGCCATTCTGTGCCTCATTTGGCACATCTATCA
This sequence comes from Murina feae, assembly GCA_004026665.1. Classification (NCBI taxonomy): domain Eukaryota; kingdom Metazoa; phylum Chordata; class Mammalia; order Chiroptera; family Vespertilionidae; genus Murina; species Murina feae. The sequence goes on along the minus strand of PVJC01008245.1, from coordinate 21,316 downwards.
AACAAGGACAATAACAGAACCTTCTTAGTGGGGTTTTTAGAAAGGATTAAATGTAAAAAATTGATAAAAATCTTCATATGATATCACCCAGAAAGCCCTCAGTAAACACCAGTTAACACAATTTTTTATTTAGTTACATAAATGAATCCCTTCTATGACGTTTCTAAAGAAATGGTGCAGATCACCTTGAAACGTGCTAAGTAGCCAGACAGAAGTATGATAGCAAGAGAGTGAAAAAGAGAAAGAAGTCACAGAGTAAGATTTTTTACGGGTTGGCATTTCGATCAGTCAGAGCGACCCTCCATCATCGAAGCACTGGACAGTCCACCTGTTCTCACAGCACATTAGGTAGAGCTCACCGTGGATGAATGAGTCTGTCTCAGGACAGGGGCTGTGTTTCCTTCATCTTTGTCCCCCCAGAGCCTAACACCTAGTAAGTGCTCAGTAAATGATGTTTAACTGAGCTAATCACCACGTCTTCCGCTTGCAATAGTATAGCACTTCTCTAGACTTGGGAGAGGCCGAGGCATTGATCTCTGGGTGTGGGATTCAAGCACACAGTGTTCCTGTTCAGAATGAGTAAGTCCAGCTGAGAGTTTATTACTTGAGCAGTAAAATCTCATGAGAATAGAGAATGACTGAGGAAAGCAGTTTCTTAACACTAACAAGAGCCGCCAAATAGCACATCTCAAAGACGTGCCATGCCCACCTCCAGGCAGGGTATCAGTTAGGCAGACCCCTCCAGGTCCTACTGTCTTCCTGGCCCCCTTTCTGAGTTTTCTAGAATTTTTATCAGGGGCTGCAGCCCTGCTGGTGATGGCACATCTCCCCCTCCTCCTCCCCTGTTTTTCTAGAGGACTTCACTAATTCTCAATTCTTCCTCTCATTCTCCAGACCTTAAGGAAACCAGAAAAGTTCTTTCTTCCAAAGGAGGGGCAGACACCTCAGTGAGGTATTGCTAGGAGTTCTGTACCAGATACAAAATGGCTATGACTTCTATGTAATTACAAATTTAACGATACGTAAAATTTACTATTTAAAGTGAGGAAGGTGGTTTTGAAAGTCTCTGAATCATATTCACAGGGTAAAATAAGTATTATGTAAAAAAGAACAAGGTGACAACAGGCACAATGGGAGTTAACAATTGTTATTACTCCCTCCTACGTGCTGTTTCACTTTTCATCTTGCCCTTGCAATCGAGAGCTTTCCTCTCCCTCACACACACCTCCCTCGGAAGCATGGTGTTTGCACACTGCCGAGTGATACCCTGCAGCTTGACCCTGAGTCTAACAAAAGGCATGGAGAGAAACTGCACCAGAGCAGATGAATCATAATTAGCTGAAGTAACAAAACACATTCCCACCCTCGCGTTAACTGATGTCTCAGCCGTTGCCTGAGAACCACTTTGTGAGAGAAAGCGTGGAGATTCCGAAGGGACGGTCTTCATAACCTGGCCTCGCTGGCGATTGCTCATGGATTCTGTGAGCTTAGACACTCACCTGCTGCACTGCTGCCCATGTTTGTTTATATATATTTCTGAGAGGAAGGCAGTGGGAGAGGAGATAGCAACATCAATGATGAGAGAGAAGCATTGATTGGCTGCCTCTTGCACGTCCCCTACTGGGATCAAGCCTGCAACCTGGGCATGTGCCCTTGACTGGAATTGAACCTGGCACCCTTCAGTCCACAGGCCGATGCTCCATCCACTGAGCCAAACCAGCCAGGGCTGCTGCCCATGTTTTATCATCGAGATGCTTTCTTACAGAAATAGGAAAAATAAAGAAGAAAGAAAAAAATATTAAGATGAAATTAATATGAGGCCCTTGGTAATTTTTAAATCTGCCATTGATTAGTTTGTACTTATTGCTATGTATTAAAGCAGCCCAAACTTAGTAGCAGAAAACAGCAACAATTTTTATTAGAAAGAGGAGGAGGGAAAGGGGAGGGGGCAATCTCTCTTATTTCCATAGATTGAGTGGGTGCAGCGAGGCGTTCTTGCTCAGGGTCTCTCATGAGGTTGCTGTTGAAACTGGACTGGGCTGGCTTTTCTGGAAGCTTCCTCACTCACAGGTCTGACAGGTGCTGCTGGTGTTGGCTGGCAGTTCAGGTGAGACTGCTACACATGGCTCTCCTTCATTGCCTGGGCTTCCTCCAAGCAGGGTAGCTGGGTTCCAAGAGCAAGTGTCCTAGAAGAAAGCTAGTTGATCACCATCTAAGACTAGCCTCTGGGGTCATGCTGTCACTTCCACTACATTCTATTAATTAGGAGCTAACCCATACTGAGTGAAGGGCAAGTAGAATCTTAGTTGGAAGAGTACCAAAGCAGATGCGGACATGTTTTTAAACCACCACAATTAGCATTGTCATCTTTTTTCTTGTTTATCTCATTCAAAACCTTGACTGAGTATTTTTTAAAAACCCTACAAATACAAGCAAAATTAGATCTCTCTACTTCTTTTTGCTCTGACAATCAACCCATTCTTCTCACACATTCTTTGATAACTCAAAGCATCTCTGACACCGTCTCTACTTCCTCCTTCCTTGCCCATTTCTAAATACATGTGGGTTCCTTTGGGGAAAACCACTCTCCACAATGAAACCTAGACCAGTGTTCACAATAAGAAGACTTAATAGAAGGTAAATCTCCTTTCCATTCAAGTACAGCCCTGTTATAGGTAGCAACTTTCTGGCATCATCTTTGAGAGTCTTCACATCCTGTCAGTCATCAAGCCCAGAATTAAGCTTTCATATACCAGGGTCTTTCCCACCACCTAGACTGTCCAGAACTCACCCTCTGTTCTCTGGACTCCCACCTTCTCATTGCTGTCCATGTCATCATTGTCCCTTTAAATGTAGTGACCAAGATATCTTTCTGAAATGTTGGCTCCCTTCACAATTCTGGGAAGACCTCTACAGTTGCTGTATGCATTTTACCCAAATTCATGGTGATGGATTTCAAAGATCTGATCATCACTCGCAGACAGAAATATGCCCTGCAAATTGTGTTCCTCTTCCATCCCTGTCCTGTTACAACTTCAACTACATGTTCAGGAAAAACTTTTCATTGTCCTGTCTCCACACTCATACTCCCAATGATGGATGAGTCCTCAATCCAACTATGTGTTTTCACCTGCCAGGCCCCTTCAGTGGTAGAATGGAAAGATCATGGGATTTAAAAACAAGACACCCAAGTTTCATTGTTATAAAACTAAAAATAAGATATTCAATACAGTTATTTTTTAAATGTTATTTATGTTTAAATGTTAGACATCAATTTGTTGTTCCACTTATTTATGCATTCATTAGTTAATTCTTATATGTGCCCTGACAGGGGACCAAACCCGCAATCTTGGCATCTTGGGATGATGCTCTAACCAGCTCAGCTACCCTGCCAGGGCTCAATGCAATCATTTGAAGAAGTAAAAGTTACACTATCACAATGAGCATTCCTTCCATCTTTAGGAAATTCTTCTCAAATTTCATTTACCTCATGAATCTCCCACTATGAAAAGAGGAAGCTTTCGTTGTGTTACTGCTCACAACAGCCTTTCCTGAGAGCCGCTGGCTGTGCCCATCCTGTAGCCTCCTTCTGATGAAGACAATGTTGATAAAGGCCAGCCCAGGGCTTACAGACCTCTACGGCAATCACAGGGTATTGGTGATGTGTGAAGAGCCCAGGTATCTCACACGGCACACTCCCTCAGTTCACACATAGCTGAGGGCTTGTCCTGAATTCCACCTGAGCAGCCAAGGACATTTACAACCAATGAGGAGGTCTCAGAACGCACCTGGCAAAGACTTCCTGAGAAGGCAAGGAGGTTTGGAGATTCAGGTGCTCATCACACTGTCAGAGTGGTAGAGACATGCCTTTCTTGAACCAGGCCATCTTGAATCTTCCAATAAGATAGCGAACATATGTGCAGTCCTCTAGAAGTTACTAGGACATTTCATGTGAATTCCCTCACCACGATCCAACAACATATCCCGGAATATACAAGGTGAGGCAAAAGTACCGTTACAGTTGTGAATATGTGAGCCACAGAGTTCATTCTTATATTATTATTTATTTATTATTGTATTCTTTTCCATACGAGCAACTATAAACCTTTGCCCCACCTGGTATTATCTCTATTCTATAGGCTCTGTCTCCTACCTCCGCATGTCTCACACCTAAAACAGTGCCTTCCCACTGCATGCTTCAAACGGTCACTGAATGGCGAAAGCTGAAGTTCCCATGTTCATGTGGTCCAGCCCACTCTTTCAAATTGGGATTTGGGGACAGAGCTCCAATTAATTAAGAAAGATATTGTTGTGGACCAACATTTGAGAGAATAAGACCACGGACTCCAATTAGGTCTTAAGCAGCAAGCGAGGATTTATTGAGCTGGCCAGCTGACTGCAGTGCCAGCCCCCACCGAAGTGAGGACTGACACTGCAGCCCCGACCAGATGCAGAAGCAAGCTTTCATTCACAAAATCCACAAAAAAGGTGACACACAAAGTTCGTTGCTCTATTTTTCAACACAAGATATAGACTCATAAGTTTTGGCTGGAGCATGACTATGTCCTTATCTCTAGCAGTAGCAGTAAGTCCTACTGAGCTACAAACGAGCTGGGGCAAGTTGACCTTTACAATGTATCCCTGAGCTTCCCTTGTGCATATAGCTCCCTCAGGAAGCCTAAAAGGAGGTGTGGCTGGTGCTCTGTGGGGATATGGGTGTTCCTGGATCCCTTAATGCCAAATAGCATTAAGTCTGTATCCTATGAGCACTCCCATCAGGGGAAGGACTCAAGCACTGGCGTTCCCTGAAAAAATGACTGCGCCCAAAAATCTAAGTGGAAGCTATCCATGTGCACCATTTAGAGAGAACCAGGATATCTAAATCTTGTTCACTGCACAAGCATAGATCAATGAGAGCACCTTCAAGGGCGGTTGCATCTTTCACATTTCAGTGACACAGTCAACATTTATTCATTCAACACCTATCTGTTGGGTATCTCCTGTGCTCAGGCACTGCTCTGGATGCTGGAATATAGAGGTAAACAAACCAAGCTCACATTCTAGAGTGAGACAACTTATCTGTGTGTGGCTGATAACTACAGTGGAGAAAAATCAAGCAGGAAAGAGGCAGGCCTGGGGAATAAGGATTAAGCATATAGGATGGCAGGGAGGCCTCTGATAAGGTGCCATTTGAGCCAAAGCCTGAGGGAACGATAAGGATGAGTCCTGCAGATGTGCAGGCAGAGAACGTAGAAACCTGGGGAGTAAGCAGGCTTGGCAGACCCCACTGTCAACCCCCACCCCAAGCAGCTCAAAGCTTCAAGACAGTGAAGAATTCCCACTCACTCCACACCCAGATGGGGTCCCCTGCAAGAGCCCAGTTCATTCTCCCAATAACTAATTGCAGAGATGGTTCACTCAAGTTAAAAATTTCACCAGAAACTCTTATGGTAGCATATGGACTCACTAATAGCTGTTGGAGAGAAAAATGGAAAAATGAAGAACAAAGAGGAGGTAGAAATGGTGGAGGAGAAAGAAAAAAAAGGCAATTACTATAATTCATACGGTAGTTAAAGTAGTCACATCTCTGATGCCTAAGGCAAGCAAATTTGCTAAGTCGCAATAACTTTATCTCTACAAAAGTACATTTGATTAAACAGTGGTCACCCAGTTTTAAGGAGTTCAACATTTCTGTGAATTAGCATAAAAAATAAGTATTTATTGTATAAGCTCTTTTTAAAAAAAAACCCACAATTTAAAAAAAAAAACTTCCTTTTGATCTATTTCATACACGTAGTTATATATGTCATGTGCACTTATAGCTTATAAGTTATTTTATTTCAAATATGTCAAATAAGTGTATTTCTTTGGCACATTTCTAACCTCCAAAAGCCCTTTTATTGTATCTGGGCAGATTTCTTTCAAAAGGCCATCAAGAGTTGTTTGAAATGTACAAAAATAAGGAGAAGTTGAATGAACAAATACTAAAGTCTTCATTTGATTCTAAAGTCTTTCTCTGATGCTTTTGTGAAACTTTTTAAATGACTATCCCAAAGGCTACTGGCCCTTTAAATATGCTTAATCCCATCCTAACAGCAGCTGTCATTACAGGAAGCAGGGGTTCTGGCTTCCACAAAGCAGTTGATAAAGAGGTGCTGATTGAGAGGCCCATTTGCCCCCTCTCTGGCTCAACCACCCTGCAAAGAAGTGGTTACACCGGGTTTTCAGACTCAGCTATGATTTGGCTGCGGAATTCTTGTCACTAAGGGACTTTACCTTAAAATTCTTACATAAAATATACTAAAATTACATCCAAAGAACGATTGCTTGTGATTTTGTGTTTGCTATCAACACAAAAGACTTGCATCCAAACATGATAGTCTGAATACTTTGTATACAAAGAAACAAAAATCATTTATAAAGTCCTTTCAAAACATAACTAGCAACACCAAATTATACTTAATCACCAGAGGAAGTGATCTATATGCCAAAAACAAATATCTAAATTATTTCTAATGTGAGAATTTACAGCAGCCTAGAATGTGGCCACTGAAAATAAATAGCACAATCAGTGGTGCTGAAGTTTCCAGTCAAAAATGGAGGAGTGACTTGTCTTCTTAAAACAAACCAAACATAAAAGAAAAAAAATTATTTAATGCATCTTTAATGAAACTATAAGTATGCCGTCGTTTTTAAAACATGTTCAAGGAAGAAGGACTATAAAATGCAGAAAAAATTTAATTAGTCAGGGCAAGGGCCATTTGGTATAGGTCATTAAAAAAGCTTCACAAAAACATCAGAGAAAGATTTTAGAATCAAATAGAGGCTTTAGTATTTGTTTACTCAACTTTTCCTTCTTTTTGATGGGGATTGCGATGTGCTCACAGAACTCATTTCCTAGTCTTGCTTAGCACATAGCCAGACTACATTTCCCACCCTCCCTTGCAGTTAGTTTCCTCATGCTGCTGAGTTTTGACTCAGCGAGAGAGAGGGAATGTGTCACTTCTGGATGAAATGTTTAAAAAGAGGGTGTGCCTCCGTCTTGCACCCACAGCCAGTATGCGTATGTTAGGAAAACAATGGGAGGGCATCGAAATGGCCACTTTCAATCTTACACCACATTATTTGATGAGGGACGTTCATATCCCCCACCCCAATCTTGGGATCGAAGAGTTTGGTAGTCCAATGCTCAAAGGAGAAATTCTAGCAGGGAAAACAGTTTGATTTGGTTCTGTTATGTTAGAAGCTGAGACTATTCTACGACCAGTCTGGGCTCTTCATACAACTGCCCTCACAAGCTAGAGGAGAGGGTCAGTACTGACAAGGTGACAGGCAGGCGGGCACTGGGTGCTGAGACAACAGATGTAAGGAGCTCCAGGTCTGGAATCCAGGAGGCTGACTGCGGTGCCTCTTAATATTTCCTGGCCCAATGCTTCTGGTCAGTGGAAAACTGACAATGTAATAAAGAGAAAACAATCAAGGTGTCAGATCCCCCAGAACTGAAGATTTCAATAAGGTACCAGGAAAAGGGCCCAATGCAGCCGAAATGTTGCTAGAAAATATGAAAACATGGAAAGGGAGTATTCGCTTAGCTATGCTCTGTTGCCTCCTGAAATCGCAAAATGCATAATAATCGTTATCTACTAATTACAGTGGTTCTCAACCTTCTGGCCCTTTAAATACAGCTCCTCATGTTGTGACCCAACCATAAAATTATTTTTGTTGCTCCTTCATCACTGTAATGTTGCTACTGTTATGAATCGTAATGTGAATATCTGATATGCAGGATGGTCTTAGGCGACCCCTGTGATAGTGTTGTTCAACCGTTGAGCCAAAGGGATTGCGACCCGCAGGTTGAGAACCGCCGTACTGATATGTAAGCTGAGGTTTTATAAAAATCTTAAGAGAATGTGGTAAAGTGGGTTTTTAATAAAATCTAATCCTTCCAGCCAAGACCTGGCAACAGAGGGGCCATGATCTTAGCAGAGGGCAACAGAGCTGAGGCCTGGACCTTTCCCACAGATTGTATTTCCTCAGGCTCCTGGACTTAAAAAAAACAAAGCAGAACACAGGCATTCACTAGTTCTCTTTTTTTACATCCTGAAAAGCATCAAAAAGACAGTTGGTAGCAAGAGTCTGCAAAAGAAGTAAGCAGCATTCACTTTGTTGACTTCATATGTAATCCCAACCATTTTGAAATAAGCAACCACAGGAATTTCTTCATGAGAACACATAATGCATGATTGTGAAGCTCTCAAAGCCAACTATTTTATACTAAAGGCCCAGTGCATGAATTTATGCACCAGTGGGGTCCTCCAACCTGGCCTGCAGGATCAGGCTGACATCGGCTCTCCAACATCCCCTGTGGGGTTCCAGATTACAAGAGGGCACAGGCCAGGCGGAGGGACCTTAGTGGTGCATGATTGGGCTGGGAAGGGATGCAGGAGGTTGGCCAGCCAGGGAGGGACTATGAGAGGTCTCCAGGGTGTGTGCGGCCCATATTTCTCAGTCCCAATCAGCCAGACCCCAGCAGCAAGCTAACCTACCAGTTAGAGCATCTGCCCCCTGGTGGTCAGTGCACATTGTAGCAAGCGGTTGAGCAGCCTTACCATATCATAAGCATATTACACTTTGGTTGAACAGACAAACAGACAAATGGACACTTAGTATATTAGGCTTTTATTATATAAGATTACTCTTACAAGTAAAAAAAAAAAAAAATCCCTAAAACAAAAAACAAACTATTTCAAACAATAAGATGCTCTGGATAAATTGGAAAGATAACTCATTATCCTGTATTGAATGATGAAGACCACAGGAAGGTGGAAGGCTGGGGAAGGGGTCAGATAAAAAGACTATTTTCCTAAACTCCCATCCAGTGATCTGATTGTTTCCTGGGTCATAGAGCAAACATGCATTTACTTCCAGTAATGCCCTTTGGAAGATACTTGTATGACCTCACTGTCCTTCTATGCCTATTGAGGAAACCCAAAGTTGGGTCTTCCTATGTTTCCCATTGGGGAAGCCATAAGAGCATTCAGGCGCACAATGTTTCTCTCAAAAACAAACAAATAACAAACAACAGCCCACAACACTGCCAGAAACAAAAGATAACTAGAATCTTCTCCGAGTTCCTTTTATCACTTGAAGTCCAAATTTTTAGTTTGATTTCTCTCATTGTAAGGACTTTCCGTGCCAAATCAATTAACTGCAGATTTATGTGTCCCCATTTCCCTTCCACTCAAAATAAAATGAATCCCTACCACATTAGAATTTCACGCATCTGTTTCCCCATGAAAAAATAGTCATGCTTATTTATCTAACCTCTAAAGCAAGATACTGTCTTATTTTTTAAAGCATATTAGAACTGTGTTTAAACTAGCAATCAAAATAAATATTAAATGAAGCAGATAACTTTAAAATTGCTTAATACCATCTTCATGTTGAGCTCTAAATATTTGCTGTCAACTAAAGACAAAGAATTCATCAGCACTGTACTGTGTTTTATAGAACATTGACATGTTTGATTGTTCTCTTTGCCCGGTCTTAACATGCTCCAATTCATTTTCCAGGATGAAACCAGAACAGTCATCTAAAAGCCACAACCCTGATCTCAACACGTCCCTTTTTTAACCCATCACTGGTTCCCATTGTCCTTTGAGTGACACACGAATTTCCCAACATGGCTCCCAAGTTCCCAAATTACCTGGCCTCCTGTTTTCCTCTCCAGTCATAACAGCTCACCCTTGACCTTCATATTCTATGTTCCTGCCTAGCTATGGCTTCTTAAAAATGCAGCACTACCTCCTGCCTATGATCTTAGTGCTCGCCATGCATCCATGTCTTCCTATTGCCCAGACCCTATGTATGCAGGAGGGTCACGTGTTGTTTTTTGCCAATGATGTGTGAGCAAAAGTGAGCATCATCTCCTGACCAAGGACTGAAGAACAGGTATGAGATTTCCTTTCTCTAAGTCACTGTCCCTCCCATTTGTGGAAGGGAAGGACTGCAGGGCTCCAAGATGGAAGCAGCCAGGGTCCCAACGTCACTGCTTGGAAGAAAGTCCTGCTGAAAAGCTGCCTCATCCACCTTGATCTCGATATGAATAAAAAGTAACCCTTTATTATGTTACATCGCTGAGATTTAGGGGTTTCCTACTGCAGCAGCAAGCTTTGATTAACTTGCTAACCACTCAGTCTGTAAAATGTTCTCCCTATTTTGTCATCTTCACCTCTACCATCTATTCCTCTATAAATTTCCATGTAAACCTCTCTTTTTCTAGGATTCCTGTCCTCTCACATCAGGTCTCACATTTCTTCAATGAATCCATTCATATTTCATTATAATGACTTTATTAAAGTTCTTTATTCCTTTACGGTCCAAAAGGTCCGGGACTCAGACTACATTAATCCCCATTGTATCCCCAGTGCTGACATGCTGTGTCACACAGAACAGGTGCTTAACCACTAGTGGAGAGTGAATACATGAACAGAGACTTGGTTTTCAGCGTGTGTAAATGTCAACATGATTTTGTTCACTGAGACAATCAATGTTCACTGATTCTCTACGAGACTAAATATACAAATGGTCAGTGGCCAAACAATATATAAAAATAAAACTCTCATCCCCAATCTGCAGTAACCAGTCTAGGACACCAATCCATTATCTACAGTAAGCAGCCCAAGAAACCAGCCAGTCTAGCAATTTGTAAGTCAGCCTAGTAGGAAGCCAGACCATTATCTCTAGCAACCAGTCCAGGAAGCCAAACAATAAGCACTGTAACAATCAACCCCAAAGGTCCAGGACTTAATTAATAACTGACAGCTTCTCTGACTTTTGTCAACACTTCTAACTTAAGCCCCACCAGAGAAAGCCAAAGGTAGCCCACTCCCAGTTAGCCTGCCTACACCTTCCCCATGCAATCTCCAATCAGAGCAGCCCTGAGGGGCTGGGAAAGTCTTTTTAAAAAAATATATTTTATTGATTTTTTACAGAGAGGAAGGGAGAGGGATAGAGAGTTAAAAACATCGATGAGAGAGAAACATGGATCAGCTGCCTCCTGCACACCTCCTACTGGGGATGTGCCCGCAACCAAGGTACATGCCCTTGACCGGAATCGAACCGGGGACCTTTCAGTCCGCAGGCCGACGCTCTATCTACTGAGCCAAACCAGTTAGGACAGAAAGGCAATCTTTTGACCCCCACTAAGCCACATAAGAATAGGTTTTTGGGCACTAGCCAGTTTTGCTCAGTGGATAGAGCATCGGCCTTTGGTCTGAATGGGGCCTGCATTCGATTCTAGTCAAGGGCACATGGCCGGGGTGCGGGCTCGGTCCCCAGTGTGGGGCATGCAGGAGGCAGCTGATCAATGATTCTCTCTCATCACTGACATTTCTATCTCTCTCCCTCTCCCTTCCTCTCTGAAATCAATAAAAATATGTTAAAAAAAAAAAAGAATGGGTCTTTGGGCTGAAACACTTTTCTTTCCAAGACATAACACAAGTTCTCATAGCTTATGAGGGTTACCTACTTGTGTGGGAATATCTTGCCCTATTTCAAACTTAATGAATGTTCCTTTGTCTATGCTTAAAGCATGTGCCTCATGTAGCACCCAGCCAACCCTACCGCTACACTGGTCCTCCTTTGCGAAGGGACAGGGTCCTTCCACGGCAGTATAAGAGGGGTACCCATAGGCAAATTGTCCTGTGTTGACCACAGGGAAAGACCCATTGGTCATGGGGAACCAATACTCAATATTGTTGTTGATCTTGCTCTATCCCTTCTCTATGGGAGTAAAGTGTTGTTCCGTCTAGAACTTGACTGTGTTGTTTTCTTTGATGACTGACACTGAGATGCAGTGGGTGGGAGTGGTTAGAATCCTCCCCTGGCCTGCTAGGTATCCTCTTCCCTCGGAATTCATAACCAGAGCTTGGTGCTCTGCCCTACATGAAGCTTCTATTCCTAAAGTTTCTCCACTTCTCTGCCTGCCTTTCCGTCTCTGCCAAAACGCAAGCGATGGTGGCTGACTTCCTCACGACAACATCCCGAATAAAGCAGGAGAGCAAGGGCAAATCAACCTCTAGTGGCTCATGTGGAATTTGGACACCAGCATCAGCCTCATCTGAGAAGCAGTTAGAAATGCAAATTCTCAGGCCCCATCCCAGACCAACTGAGTCAGAAACTCTGGATGTGGGCCTCCCTCCCTCCCCACCC
>PVJC01008244.1:0-49040 GCA_004026665.1 Murina feae | reverse complement strand
ATATCTATCAACAAGTGAACCTAAAAATCAAGTGAATAAGAAATCTGAAGAACAGAATAAACTGGTGAATAGAATAGAATCAGAGGCATAGAAAGGGAGTGGACTCACAATTTTCAGGGGTAAAGGGTGTTGGGGGTGCGGGAAGATAATGGGCAATGATCGTACACCTATGGATGCGGACAGTGGGGCGGGGGACAGAGGGTGGGGTGGGAAATGGGATGAGGGGAGCTATGGGGGGAAAAAAGAGGAACAACTGTAATAATCTGAACAATAAAGATAAATTTAAATTGAAAAAAAAACTATTAACAGATTTGTTTTTCCTAAGGATCAAATTTTATAAACCTATCAATTTTATTTATAAAGCGGACAAAGCCAAATTGTGGAATAGAGTCAGAAAAGTGTTAGGAAGTCATTTGCCTGTTGATGATGAGACCTGGGTAAATCACTTCACATTTTTGGGCCTCAAATCCTCTTTGAAAAAACGTATAGGACCAGATCAGTTTTGCAAACAGAGGATCACAACTCATTAGAGGTTGAAAAAAAATAAAATCAATTTTGTGAGGGGACTAGTGTTTTTCATAGAAGAGAAAATATTAGAGTGTATTTCATTATTATAGTAAAGCCACTTCAAGAAATTTTTTTCATGAAATTGTGGGTGTGAGTGTGTGTGTGAGTGTGTATTTGTAATGCAAAATACATTTTTTCACTGTAGGTCATAGTCAAAGAAGCTTGAAAACACAGCATGCAGTTCTCTATAATCGTTTCCAATCATAAAATTCTATGGCTCTGAGATATAAAGACCAAAGCTATTGTCTTTCCATCATTAAGCCACAGGCACTTCTGCAGTCAACCCAGAAGTATGATATAGAAAAGAGAACCCAGGATTTAAATCATAAAACAGACGTTGCATCCTACTTCTGAGACTTATTAATGGTATTCCCTCATGTACATTGTTCAACCACCTGGGATGTCAGATTCATGTGAAATGGGATAACAGTGACATGCACCGTACAAGGTTGCTTTTTGACACTATCAATTTGCATATCCAGAAACTCAGGAACCATTCTGACACTTCACATGTAATCCATTGCCAAGTTCTGTTTACTGTGTCTCCAATGATCTCTTGGACCAATTCACTCCTCTCCATCTTCATGGGCCCCACCTTAATGCTACAAGGATGCATCCTGCATCCGCCTTTGTTTCCATCCCTGTCCACAGCCTCATCTCACTCTCCATACTTTCAATGGTTTTTGCTGCTCTTAGAGTGAAATCTGAACTCCAACTATAGACCTTCAAGGTGGGCTCGGCCTATGTCTGCAGCCCCAATTCAAAACTCCCTCCCAGGGATAGACTCACCCTCTGTGCTCCAGGAGCACTGGCCATCTTACAGACGCCTGAACAGGATCTACATGGATGTTGTACATGCTATTTTCTTTGCTCTTCCACGCCCTGCCTCCTCCACACTCAGTTCTAAATTTTACCTACAATGTCTGTTGAGGAAATCTTATCTACTCACCCTACATGAGGGAAAGCCTCCTAGTTGCATCCCATAACATTGTAAATTTTTCCTTCAAGATAATTATCATAGTTTGAAAGTAGACATTCAGTCTTGTGATTACATGGACAGTGTCTGTTTCCTCACTAGACTGATGTCTGTGAGAGCAGAGACTATCTTTGATTGCCTTGCCATTGAATCTCCGGTGCCTTATGCACAATCTGACACCTAACAGGTGCTCAATAAATATTTTTGAATAGATAAATAAATGAGATAAGAAAGCATAAATCCTGCACAAATGTTAACCACGTTCCTGGACTGTTGCAATTGGTTTTCTGCTGACTTTCCCAACTTCAGTATCACTTTGATTCAACCCATTCTGTACACATTTGTCTATGAGAATAATTTTAAAATACTTTTGCTCCCCTGCTAAAGATTATGTTAGTAGTACCCTTTTCAAGTGGCCACCCACCATTTTTAGTGGCTTTTATGGCTATTTATTTATTTGGACACCATCTTGATCAGAGAGCAAGCTCAATCTTGTAAGGCATATTTGGACTTGACCCAACACACATAACCTTATTCCCTGTTATTCCCCAAAGCAAACAAGCTGGCCCTTCCTCTTCTTGTTCTCTCTGTCTCTCCTCCCCACCCCTACACACCCATATTTATCTCTGTAAAGCCCTCATTCCTGCTCATCTGTCCTTCAAGTGCACTCAGGGCTCCTGCCTAATGATTTTACCCAACATTTGTCTATCCTATCTCTGACCTGTATCTGTGAATAGTGTCCAAAATAGATACCAGCCACCTACTCTTTAACCTATCTTCTTTATTTTCATTTCACTATATAAAATTATATTATCACTAGAGGCACGCTGCATGAATTTGTGCACCAGCGGGGTCCCTTGGCCTGGCCTGTGGGATCAGGCCGAAACCAGCTCTCCAACATCCCCTGAGGGGTCCCAGATTGTGAGAGGGTGCAGGCCAGGCCAAGGGACCCCACCGTGTATGATGGGGGCCAGGGATGGACACGGGAGGTTGGCCAACTGGGGGGGCGGGGACCACTGGAGAGCTCCAGGGTGTGCCTGGCCCATCTCACTCAGTCCTGATCAGCTGGACCACAGCAGCAAGCTAACCTACCAGTCAGAGCACCTGCCCCATGGTGGTCAGTGCAGGTCATAAGAACTGGTCAACTGTCTGCCCCCCCTGCTGATCAGTGCACATCATAGCGAGCGGTTGAGTGGCCTTAGCATATCATTAGCATATTATACTTTGATTGGTTGAACAGACAACTGGATGACTGGACACGTAGCATATTAGGCTTTTATTTTATAGGATAAGAGGTTTTATCACAAAGAGAATTTTTTTTATTGTACCTATATGAGCTGATGGATGTTAACTAAACCTACCGTTTACATTTCAGGATATATGTAAATCAGACCATTATGCTGTACACTTTGAACACAGAGTAATGTATGTCTACTTCTTAATGAAACTAGAAATATATTATTAATCAATTGATTTATTTTCTTGTCTGTGCTTCTCAGTAGTCTTTAAGCTCTATGATGGCAGGGACCTGGCCAGATTCATTGTTCTAACCCCACTCCTGGACAGTGCCTCATCCAAAGTGCTTAATGAATATTTCTTGAGCAGAAAAATAAGTATCTAAAATTCAGATTAGCAATCATATACTTGTTTAGTCTCTAAACCTTGGGTCCAGATTGCTATCATCTAGCATGTCACTTCTGGGATTCCATAATTTCAATAGGAAATTTTAGGCTGAATAATTCCTTATACATACCATACTTCCTGCTCTCTCTTTCCCCTCTTCTCTGACCTTTTATCAACATGGTAGGCTAAAATCATCATGGTTTCATACAACTGGTAGGACCTTCACTCAGCTTTGAACTAGTCATAAGAAAGAAGGAAGCTTTAGAATTCAAGACAACATAGTATGTCAGAATGCATTAAGACACTTTTTTAGGGTATATATTCTATGAATGAAGTTGCTGAGAAAAGTTAGGTTGATATATGTGTACAGCTATCTTCCCCCAGTGTATAGAGGGTGTTGACCTATGCTATATTTTATCTCCCATAGAAATTACCTCAGTGCCTGGCACACAGTAAATGTGTATTAACATGTGTTAAAACATATTTAGCACTTTATTATCTAATCTAATAAAAGAGTAATATTGAAATTGATCGTTTCTATGGGATGCCTAAGCCATGCCCACCAGCCAATCAGAGCGGCTGTATGCAAATTAACCCAGCCAAGATGGAGGCAAGCAGTCACGGAGCTGGAGTAAACAGGCAGCTTCCGTTGCACCAGGAGTAAGCTGTCTGCCGGAGACTGGGCCTCTCTGTGCTCAAGGCAACAACATAGTTGCAACATTGTTGCAATTATAGAAGCCTCAGAGCTGAAGCAAACAGCAGGCTTCTGTTGCACCAGCAATGGAGGAAACTGCCTGCCTAGAGTCTACTAAGGCAACATTCTTTCAGTTATAGAAGCCACAGAGCTGAAGCCAACAGGAGGCTTCTTTACCTGCCTAGGCCTCAGGTTAAAGGAACAGTGCATCAATTATGGAAGGTAAATAAACCCCAGAAACTTGCTTCCAGCCAGCCTTGTTGGGACATTGGGTCAATGGGAGCTGTGGGCAGCCTGAAAGCCTGAAAACACCCCTCAGCCCGTCACCCATGCTGGCCATACCCCAATGGGGTGAGGGTCCCCACTGGGGGGCTTGGCCAGCCTGCAAATAGCCATCAGCCCTTCACCCAGGCTGGCCAGGTACCCCAGTAGGAACCTGAACCCTGAAGAGACTGTGGCCAGCCTGCAAACAGCCATCAGCCCCTCACCCAGGCTGGCCAGGCACCCCAGTAAGGACCCAAAACTTGAAGGGGCTGTGGGCAGCCTGAAAACGCCCCTTAGCTCCTCACCCAAGCTGCCCAGGCACCCCAGTAAGGACACAAAACCTGAAGGGGCTGTGGGCAGCCTGAAAACAGCCCTCAGCCTCTTACCCAGGCTGGCCACACCCCAATGGGGTGAGGGTCCACACTGGGGGGCGTGGCCAGCCTGCAAACAGCCATCAGCCCCTCACCTAGGCTGACCAGGCACGCCAGCAGGTGGACATCCCCAGAGGGGTCCCAGACTGTGAGAGGGCACAGGCCGGGTTGAGGGACCTCCCAAGTGCACAAATTTTTGTGCACCGGGCGCCTAGTCTTATATAAAAAGGTTTCATTTATAAAACTACTAGAAGAAAGCATAGAGGGTGAGCTCCTTAATGATGAGATTTTTGAATTTAACAGAAAAGCACAGTCAACAAAGCAAAAATAAAAAGTTGGACTACATTAAACTAAAAAGATTCTGAACAACAACAAAAAATCAACAAAATTGAAAGGCAGGCTACTAAATGAAAAAAATATTTGCAAATTAGTTAACTGTTAAGGGGTTAATACCCAGAATATATAAAGAACTTATCCAACTCAATTGAGAAAAAGCAAAACATCCAATTTAAAAATGAGCAGAGACTCTGAAAAAAAAACACAACATTTTCTAAAGATGACATACAAATGGCTAATATGAAAAGGTGCTGAACATCACTAACCATCAGGGAAATGCAAATCCAAACCAGAATGAGATACCATTTCACATCTGTTAGAATGGCTATCATCAAAAAGATAAGAGCTAACAAGTGTTGCGGGGGATGTAGAGAAAAGGGAACCCTTGTGAACTGTTGGTGGGAATGTAAATTAGTGCAGCCACTATGAAAAACAGTATGGAGTTTTCCACAAAACTAAAAATTGAATTACCATATTATCCAGCAATTCCACTTCAGAGTACATATCCAAAGAAAACAAAATCACTTTCTCAAGGAGATATCTGTACACCAATGTTCAATGCAGCATTGTTTACAATAGCCAAGACCTGGAAACAATCTGAGTGTCCGTCAATGAATAAATGAATAAAGATGTCTCATATATATATGTACAGCCATAAAAAGGAAGGAAATCCTGCCATTTCTGACAACATGGATAGACATCGAAGGCATTGTATTAAGTTATTAAGTCAAATAAGTCAAATAAGACAAATATTGAATGCTATATGATTTAATTTACATGTTGAGTCTAAAAAAAGTGAACTCATAGATACAGAGATGGACACCTAAAACTCACATAATGTCCTATGTCACTTATATCTCAAATTTTTTGTTTATTAACCACTTCATATGTATGTATAACCCACTTCCCAATTAGAGGTAAGCTTCTTGCAATCTGAGGTCATCTATGCATTTTCTGTAACTTATAAAATCCAGTACAATGCTGAACTCATAGAAGGTACTCTATAAAACTCATTATTAAAAATAGCTGTGTCAAACCTCAGAGGGAATGCAGGGGAGGGTGAAGGAGGGTGCGATCAACCAATGAACTCATATGCATATATGCCTAACCCATATGCATATATGCCTAACCCATAGATACAATAGGGTGGTGAAGGCTTGGGGAGAGGATTGGGGAGGGCAATGTGGGGGGAAAAAGGGACATATGTAATACTTTCAATAATAGCAATTTATCTTTTTAAAAAAATAGCTGTTATCTTATAAACATCCAGTAAGAAAGTTAAGATAAATTCTTGTGAGGCCCTAAGTTCAATTTTTGCTACTGGGAATTTTCTGTAGTCACTGACCCCCAAAATTACTCTAATTTTGATTTTGTAATTCAAAGCCTTCTTATCTTGGGCTATGCTTAAAAATAAAATACAAGTAAAATATCTAGCACATTTGCCTAACAAGGCATTTGCCTAATTAATACGAGTAAAATGGATTACAAAGAAGAGTTATCTAGAATCCTTTTCTGTAATTAGAGTGGTGTGATGTGTACAGAAAGTGGGAGATGTATATTAAATAAGCATTAGTAAGCTATTTTTATATTCACAAGTTTACACTAGCATAACCGTTTACCTCCAAGCTCTGTTCTTTCCCTTGGAGTTATTATTTTAATGAACAGAACCTCAAGAGAAATGCTCATAGATCAGTAACCACTGGAACAGTTTTTTGGTGTGTGTTTTAAATGAGAATTAAATACTTTTGGAGCTATGAAATGGAGCCCACTGCTGAGAACAAAATTTAAGGGAAGTGATTATAGAATGTGATAAAAGTGATTACAGTTAACAGGAATTCTTCAATGAGAATACTTCTTTCCCCCCATCAGCTCAGTTCTTTCTAGATATAGCACAGAATCAACAACAGATCATTTAAAGAACTTGGCAGTATTTATCTCTTCACACAAACTCATTACTTTTTACCTATATAGGGCATAAGAAGAGGCAACAAGCAGAGATCACAAGAAGATTAACTGGGAAAAATCATAAAAGAACGTGACTTCCATTATCATCAACAGAACCCCCTTAACTTGGGATATTAGTCAGCAATAAATATTTCAAACTGTATGTAGTGAATGTTGCCTGGATGCTTTCCTCCAGAAAACATAGTCAGAACATATAAAAAAAGAAGAAGCAATACTGTCTTAAGAAAGAAAAAAAAAGCAATAGAATAAAGAGGTGAGGGGAAGACAAAAGGTAAAATATAAAATCAAGGGACCATTATATCCATGCACAGGGGCCTCACCCAGATTATCCTCAAAAATGCTATGGAAGTTTCACACATCAATTCCCTAAGCATTTGTGCAAGATAATAAATATCATCTTAAACTTTTCTAAATAGATACTGAGAGGCAGGATGCTATACTGATATTACAATATGTTCATGGAAATGGGAAATCTTATTCTTTTCCATAAAATCTCAGTAAACCTCTCAACTGCATGTTCTGAGCAGATAAATACTAGAACAATGTGCACTATTTTGAATTCATTTGTTTTATGTTCAAGATTTAGCCAGTTTTACTTTTTTAAAAACATTTTTTATTGATTTCAGAGCAGAAAGGAGAGAGGGAGAGGGGAACAGAGAGAGAGAGGCATCAATGATTACGGAGAATAACTGATCAGCCGCCTCCTGCACATTTCACCCTGGGGATTGAGCCCGCAACCCGAGCATGTGCCTTATGTGCCTTGACTGGGAATCAAACCGTGACCTCCTGGTTCATAGGTCGACATTCAACTACTGAGTCATGCCAGTGTGGCAATCCAGTTTTACTTTTAAATGACAACTCCACTGAATCTCATTTATACATTTCGCCAACTTCTCTTCTCTTCTAATTAATTATTCTGCATATGTTTCTCAAAGGAATAGCTATGACCCCTTATATAAAAGCACTAGGGGCCTCGTGCACAAAAATTTGTGCACTCGGATGGGTCCTTCAGCTTGGTCTGTGCTCTCTCACAGTCTGGGAACCCTCAGAGGATGTCCACCTGCTGGCTTACACCCGCTCCCCAGGCGATCGGGCCTAACCTGGCAGTCAGACATCCCTCTGGCTGCCCGGGAGCCCTCGGGGGATGTCCACTTGCCAGCAGGGAGAAGGCCTAAGCTGCAGTCAGACATCCTTAGTGCTGCTGAGGAAGCAGGAGAGGCTCCCGCCATCACTGCTATACTGACAGCCGTCAGCCTGGCTTGTGGCTGAGCAGAGCTCCCCCTGTGGGAGTGCACTGACCACCAGGGGCAGCTCCTGCATTGAGTGTCTGCCTCGTGGTGGTCAGTGTGTGTCATAGCGACCAGTCATTCCAGTCATTCTGCTGTTAGGGTCAATTTGCATATTACCCTTTTATTATATAGGATATATTATTCTGCCAAGGAGACAACTCTGTCCTAACCCATAAAAACATATTAAATAACATATAAAGCAAGATGGTGTGAATCTAACTGCCACTTATACTAGGAGACTTAGAAATTTAAATTAGGTTTTTCAAGTCCATGTTCTATGGCAAGTTTCCTGCTTACAGATAATTACTCCCAGCTAGAAAAAAAAGGTTCTGTCATAACAGAGATAATGTAACTGACCAACAATTCTACACATCATTATGTGAAAACGTCTTGGGGATATTTTACATTTAAAACTACTCTGTCTCCTCTTAGGAGTCAGAGGAGGTATGGCCCTCCAGGTTTCTCCATGTCTGACTCCTTTATATCAGCACACTGCATGGATCACACAGGGAGAGGCTGTGATCCTTGAATAATACTGTCGTTAGCATTTAAATTAAGACATACTCTGTGAAATTAATAAGAAAATGTCTCTAATCTATAATTGAATAAAAGAATATTTTAAAGAATCAGTAAGATGTCAGGATGAGTAACCGTGATTGTGCACCTGCCTCGGTCAGCTGGGTTAACCTCCTCTGTGTACCTTTTGGTGTTCCCAGGGTTTCCTCTCTGGTTCTTTCCCTTTCACTCAACCTGTTGGGCCTCCAGTTCAAATAGCTTTGAGTTCTTCATTGATGCCTGAAAGAATTTAACTCCACTCTCATATAAATATAATAACTTCAGCTTTAACTGAAAAATGATTTTATTCTGCCTCTTTCTCCTGGCTGGCCAGTCCTCCATTCATAAGCAGTGGCTTTGGCCCTGTTTTCTGACCCTGTATTTTTGCCTCTTCCAGAATTTTCTATAAAGGGAATGATACAGCATATAGACTTGAGTCTGGCTTCTTTCACTCAGCACAATGGACATGAGGTTCAGCCATGTTGTTGCAGGTTTTGGAAGTCGATTCCTTCAAATGGCTGAGAAGTATTTCACTATGTGTATGCACCATACTACAGATTGGTTATCCCCTCACTAGTTGCAGGACATTTGCATTGTTTCAAGTTTTATAAACATTTGTGGCAGGTATTTTTGGGTTGTAAACCTCCCAGTAGGATTGGTGAATTTTATGTAAGTGTATGTTTAACTTTATAAGAAATCACCAAACTATTTTTCCAAAATGGCTGCGCCATCCTGCATTTCTATCAGTGCTGTATGAGAGTTCTGATGGCTTCACATCTTCACCAGGACTTGATTTTTGGACAGTCAGTTTTTCTTATTTTGGGTGGAGAAGAGTGACTGAAGCCATATTTGCATTGTGGTTTCAATTTGTCTGACCTCTCAGCAATCCTTTTTTCTTCACTCTCCTTTAGTGGCTGATGTGTCAGACATCTGTGTCCCACCTCACACCCTCTTGGCCAACCTTTTAACTGCAACGGTTGTAGTCACTAGCTGCTTACAGGTAGGATCTAAAAGCAAGGACCTCACTTGCACCATGTATCTCCCACTTTCTGCCACGTGGTTTCTCTGTCCCAATCTGACATGTGAAATATTTGCACGTGCAAACCTAGAAATGCAAGAAAGCTTATGCCCTAATGGGAAATCCTGACCAATGGTGAAGGGAAGCTGGTGAATACGTACTCCTCCCTTGGGAAGAACTTCAGTAAGGCGTTTTCTTTATGGCTCCTCACAGGGTCCCCAGTGAGAATGAACAGACTGAGCACTCTTGTCCGCAGTGGGGGTCAGCAAAATAAGATATCATGGCAATGGCTTTCCTGCCTTACTTTTCGACTCTTTCACAACCCCTACTTTTCTTCCTTGAGGCCACTTTCTAAAATAGGTTATCTGCACACAAGGTTGGGCTCTGCTTTAAGTGAAATTCAGGCTAAGATATCTTTGGAAAGTACTTCAGCTTAAAGGGAAAGTAAAGGGCAAAACAAAGCAGAAGTTATGCTGAACTCGGGCACAAGAACACCGTTTTTTCTCTTTGGTGAATATGATTTTTTAGGCATTTCTTCAAGCATGAAATATAAGATTGCAAAGTTATGTGACTAACCCGATAGATTTTCAATACTTAAATATGTCTCTTCAATTAGAATTTTAAGGAGACATGTGAAGATAGTATTTTAGGTGTATTGAAAACAAAATATTAATGTCAACTTGCTGAACATTAATATTTAACTTTTATTTTTCACCAAAATAATTCGCAAATTTGTCTTGTGTTATTTCACTTGCACATTTTGTGACAGAGCCTCATGGGAATAATCTGAAAAATAACTGAGGTGGCTTGCCTAGGTGTGGTATCTGGGGAAGGAGTGTTACTCTGCACAAGGGCTCACACCAGGTCTAGAAAAAAAAAAAAGATGGGTAATAGCAACCCTTGTTATTCAGGACAGAAGCAAATAGCAAAGGAAAACATTGTTTTACATGAGGAACAAAGCCTTGATCCTGACAACGCTGCTCACTATAGCTACATTCAAATGGCTCAGACAAAACTTACCACTAATACATGTCCCTATAGAGGACAATTCATAGGTGAATTTGAAATCTTGTAAATGTTTGCATTACATCAGTTTTAACAACAGATACCAATGTGCTGACTGGCCGTACAAAAGTAGCTTTTGTTAGCAAGCAAGAGAAAGTCTTTTCAGCAAAACAAGTTTCTCAATTTTCCTGATGAAAATACAAGTGTAACTCAGCTCTTCATGGCACGATCTTTCCGGCACATATACATCATATATATGTGTTGACTATATCTATGGCACCTTTGTGTGAGGGTTCTTTGCATAGCGTAGAAAGCATTCTTAGTATTTTCATAAAAGGTAAAGCTGACATATTGGTAGACAAAAGCCACAAGTGTGTACTATAACAAAGGAGAGCTCCTGAATTTCATTCACAGTATATATGCTTCACAGATGAGTGCTGGAGAAAAAGCTCCAGGGGAAAATGAGGAACTTAAGTTGGAAGTGACTCCAGATAAAACTATGTAAGAGAAAATTATACAAATAATTGCTTAGCACTTATAGTAATCAAGCATCGTAAACATTTACATCTTGAATTCATGAAATTGATCTATCTTCTGTTTCTGCATAATCATCATCACCTTCACTTTCACCAATGAATGAAATTAATAATTGAGATTTTTTTTAGGTTAATAAGCTAATTTGGCGGGTTATGTGTACTCTCCTAAATTTTTCAGATAATAATTACCAATATGTGAGTAGATTGCAATATGTCTGTTTTACTATACTGAAATCAGGTAAAATGTTCACTGTTTATGATTTTTTTTTAGGGGTATAGCTATCAGATAAACCACATACCTTAAAAATAAACTTAGTGACTTTGTCACAAAAGTAAATTGCCCTTCTCTCTTCTCTATTCTCTTAAACATTTCAGGTTGAAACTTTCAAGCATCTTACATACTCTGTCTCCCTACAATAAAGTTCATTATATCCTTTGTTTTACTTGATTCTTCTTTTCCATTCCCTCTTCTCCTAGCCAAGTCCAAATGTTTAGGCTGATACTCAGCTGGTTAATATCAGGACCAATCATAAGTGAGCTCTGAGCTTATAATTACCTAACAAGCTTAATTACAGCATTCCAGGAGGTTTCCACAAGATGACTTACAGCGGGAATTTCTGGGGAAAGCAACAGAGAGCTGTAGCTCAACTTCAGACTTCCAAATGACCTTGGAACAAGGGACAAGCAGAGCATGTGCTAGAGGAAGAGACAAATACATGGGAACCAAAAGCGAGTTGTTTTCCTCAGTGGAGGAGAATGACTTGGTACTTCCTTTCTACACTTCTCATTTATGGAGGGTGAAATGTGGTTCAAGGATGAATGAAATAAAGTATCCTTGAACTAAAGTCAAATAGAAAACGAGCACAACTACTGCCAATTCTTTGGCAAGTCTTATCTTTGACACAGAGAAGAAAAAGAGGAAATTCCATAATGCCTTAACCATAGGTCAGGTGTGAAACTCTTCCCCAAGCAGGGTGGACTCAGATCTGATGAAGCTGCAGAAGCCCCGGAGAACAGGACATGTGGTGTTGTGCTGGAATGGATGTCTGGTCCTTGCTGCAGAGGACGGGACCGACAGGTGAATGCAAGTCTGCTGTGGGAAATCAACCTTCCAGTCAAGATTCATGGAGAGCATGCCTAGAGTCAAGTACACCAAACCCCACATTTCTGCTCCTTCATTGGGAAAGAATGAAACAATAAAATACAGAATGTATCTCTTGGATCTTAAAACCTCATCTCAGAAATTGAAACCTGCCAGACATAAGAGTGGATAATTTTTCTTCTTCTAATTGGAGATGGTGTCTTTTGACGAAGCTGGAGAATGTAAGAAGTAAATAACTGCCTCTGAACAAAGAGTCAAGGGAAGGTTTGCTTTCTGCACCACCAAGTATGATTCTGGACCAGCAAACTTATACGCGAGCATCCTATTAAATCAGGAAGAACATTTCTGTGGGAGTCATACAAACCTGATACAGACCATGTCAAACTAAATGAAGGGAGATGAAACTGGTAAAAAGTGCATGTGATCGTGGGAACAAGCGTGATACACAGAGAATAACGGTGGAAGAGATACTTGATTATCAATAGTAAGTAACAAATAGGTTATTCACTGTTGCTATCCCAATGTCGGCTACCAATGAAGTCACATTAGCATTTGTGTATAAAATTTATTGCTGCCTCCTGTTCACCTCCTCCCATGGGAATGCAGCCCACTATAAATTTCCCTCAAAGCATTTCTAGAGATTAACAGAGGGTATACTATCAAGCTCATACCTGATAGGCATTTGCTGTTTCTTAGAGCTCAGGGGGAGGATCAGCCATGTCAGCTTTGCATGCAGTAAGTTTGAAGCTCTTACCGGGGCTTTCACAGCCATTACCTGGTGCTTGCAAAACTCTAGAGGTGCCAAACTGCATTCCCTCCCGTCTTCCTATGCCACAGTGACGCTGGGTCCCCTACAGAAATGAGTCACGCTCATTACTCGCCGTTCCAAAGGATGCAGGTGCCATGCCACCCCTCTGTCAATATCTCTCATGCATTTGTCTCTGGCACGCCAATATCAGAATATGAAATTATAGGATTAATATAGGTTTTGCAGGATCTATCTTGCTTCTATTAAATATTGCAAGTCCCTTGGAGAGGATTCCAACCTCAGCCACTGGTTCTTTTTTTTTTTTAGTCATCAACAGCAATATATAATTTTTAATTTATTTTTTATGGTATTACAAATAGTAGTACATATGTCTCCCTTTATTCCCCCATTGACCTCCCCTACCCCCTGGTACTTGCCCTCACCCCTGAGTGTTTTGCGTCTATTGGTTGTGCTTATATTCATGCATACAAGTCCTTCGGTTGATCTCTTACCACACCCCCAACCCTTCCCTACCTTCCCCCTGTAGTTTGACAGTGTGTTCGATGCTTCTTTGCCTCTATCTATTTTTGTTCAACAGTTTATAATGTTCTTTATATTCCGTAAATGAGTGAGATCATGTGGTGTTTATGATTCTTTCTTAAAGAAGGGAAGAGTGTTTATTCTGCAGCTCCCTGGCCCTTGCTCCATGCTATGTTCCAAGATGGCAATATATTATATAAGATAGAATCTATATATTACTCCAATATATAGATGATTCCTTGCTAAAATTCATGAAGTCTTGATGTAACTTCAAGATTTTACTGAACTGCCATAGATGTTATTAGCCTCTGGTTACAAATGAAACTCACTTCGTCCAGGCTCTGGCTATTCAACATGTGGCCCATGGACCAGCAGCTTAGTCATCACATGGGAGCTCATCAGAAAGGCATAATCTCCAACTCTACCCCAGAATGTGCAGTTGAAGGAGATCCTCAGGTGATTCATATTTACATTAAAACATGAGAAGATAGTATTATAAACTATGTCATTAAATTTCATTTTAGAAAATTACATTTCTGATGGCAACATGGCTCATAGATTTGAGTCATGAATACACATGTCTATTTCCATCTGCTGCTACAGCCAGCACAGCCTCTGTGATTCACATATAGGTGCCAGCATCTGACCATTGTAGTTTCTGGTGGTGTTACACTCAAATATTTAAACATTGGAATATATAGCATTTTATATTAAACTAGAGGCCCCATGCATGAAATTCATGCAAGGAGCTTGGCCTCCACTGCCACGGTTTCATCTGGAAGGACATCCAGGAGGATGTCTGGTTTAATTAGCATATTATGCTTTTATTATTATAGACTAGAGGCCAGGCGCACAAAATTTGTGCACCAAGGGAGGGGGAGGGTCCTTCAGCCCTGCCTGCACCCTCTCGCAATTCGGTACCCCTCAGACATCCCTCTTGCAATCTGGGACTACTGACTCCTAACTGCTCGCCTGCCTGCCTGCCTAATCACCCCTAACCACTCGCCTGCCTGCCCAATCGCCCCTAACCATCCTGCCTCATTGCCCCTAACTGCTCACCTGCCTGCCTGATCACCCTTAACCCCTTGCCTGCCTGCCTCATCACCCCTAACTGCTCGCCTGCCTGCCCAATTGCCCCTAACCATCCTGCCTCATTGCCCCTACTGCTTGCCTACCTGCCTGATTGCCCCTAACCACCTCTGCCGCAGCCCCTGCCACTGCAGCTTCACCCACAAGATCATTCGGAAGGATGTTCAGAAGGTCATTAGGCTGTCTGGTCTAATTAGCATACTATACTTTTATTATTATAGGTTATTTTCTTTTACTTCCCTTTTATATTATTGCTAGAGCATGATAGTGATTTTATTTCCAAGTTATGTGTTTAGGTTGATAGTATTTTCTATGGATTTCATTTTGGGAGAAAAATGAAATGTTATAGTACATTTGTTACAAATAGGAGGCATTGGGTCTGAGGGCATTGACAACCACTGCAAGGTCCACGGGAAGCTATTCACAAGTTTTATGCAGGGAAGTAACATTGCAGAATGTTTTGTTTCAGGTAGTTTTTTCTGGTGGCTCTTTGGAAGATGGATATGGGGTGACAAGACTAGTGTTAGAGGAGTTGATTTCTGCAATTCAAAGGAGTCTGAGGAGTGGACAAAGATCAAAAGAAAAACTGGACAGAGAGGAATCTCAGAAGCAAGAATGGAAGGATTCAAGAAGAAAGGTCCAAGTCAACAGTGTCAAATGAATTTATATGAACTATAAAATGAGTAGCTAGGTAACTACAAAATACTTGCACAGCTGGGGACAACAAGGCCGGCTCACTTTGCTTTGGTGTGAGTGTTGAAGGAAAGAAACATGGAAAAGGAGAATGGAGAAACCATGCTACCTGGCTTTTTTCTGAGCAGTATTTTCCTTTTGTCCCTAAGTCCCTGCAAGTGGTCCTGCAGTCTTAAAGAAATGCCATTGCTAAGAATCTGCATTGATTGCTAGTCCCAAATCAAATGCCATATACATCAACTTCTGGCAGGCCAATTTTCTGTGGCTCCATGTCCTCATCCGTAGTTTAGGGATAATAACATGTGCTCACTCATAAGATAGCTTTGATGACAGAAAAATATTCGTCAACATATTTTGAAATATTAAGGAAGATAACTAAATTATAATTGTTATATTGTTTAGATTTCAGCAATATAATAGGCTTCCATTCATTACCTGTGTACACACAGGTGGGAGCCATGCCATTTGTTTCTAGGTAGTAATTAGGTTTCCCCTTTCTCAAAAAACTAAGAACTTCTTGATATTAACACTTCTCTGTGGCTTCCTACTAGGGAATTTATGTGAACAACGAGACCTAACAGCTCTGTGGCTTTTGGGAGTCTCTTTCTTCTCAAATCTCTATCAATCTAGTTTTACAATCAAAGTATATTCTTTGGAGACCTTTAGCGACAGCTGGAAGTCAGAGTTGCACTTGGTTATATTTATTCATAGCATTTTGTAAAAGATTCTTGATGGGGAAATTTTAAATTGAAAAAATATCTCTGGAGAAATTATTATTACTTTAGACAAGTGTAGGTTGTCACAATGACATACTGTGGTGAGCGTTTTTCCCAGACAGAATTGCCCCTGTGCAGTGGCAACAGTACTGTCAGTACCCAAAGTGTGTGGCCTGAGCATCTATTCACTTTCAAATCAAAGAATGACCACTATACCTGCATATTCCTGATAAGCTTTCTGATTTATTTTCTTTAAGAATGCCTAACTTTTCCCAAAAAGTCAGTTGACATACTTAAATGCAAACATTAACATGTAAAATTGTGCTATTTAGTTGTAAATGATATATATGACTTGAAGTTTTTCAAGAGTCTTATCAGGCCAGGATGAGGCACTACAAGTTTATTGCGTTTCAATTCAACACTGCCTAATTGTACCATTGAGCCAACTTCAAGATCAAGCATGAAGTATTTCATTAGGTGAGCTGAAACTGCATTCAGACACACAAAATGGCATTTCTGTCGTCACTGATGAGGACTTTCATCAGCCATATGAATTATTGTGCAGTAGGCATCCCAAATGGTCATTTAGACACAGATAATCATGGTGCTGGAGCAGACTTTAAAAAGGTCTCTAAGGTCAGACTAAGCCTCATTATTTTAAATGCCACACATTTGTTCTAGAAAATGCATGTTTTGTTAACATGACAACAAGGAGAAAAAGTATGAAGCTTCATGCTAATTAACAACCTATGCACAAATTCCAAACTGACCAGCTAGTTACTAAAAATTGACTCAAAGATGCAAATGTACTACAGAGATACTAAAATTGCATTTACATATTCTGAATCACAGAATATTAGAGGTAGAGATAATTCAGTCCAACTCTCATTTTTTACAGACAAAAAACGTGAGGCCTGGAAATATTAAGTCCACACAAAAAGTGCCAGGGCATGAAACAGAATGAAAGAAATTCTCTTAAGAGGCAAAACTTGTTAGGACTAATTACGACAGATATCTTAAGTCCAATTATGATTTGAAAATCAATATTGCAAATGTGTTAAGGCTATTCCCAGGGCTACTGCAAGTAGTTGTGAAGGATGAGTGCAGAGCACAACTTGAGTGGGTGCTGCCATTTACAGAGACTAAAGTGAGGCAGCACAACCTAAGGGTTAAGATTTAGGGTTGTTTTTTGTGTGTGTGTTTTTTGATGTTTGACTCCTTAGTATTTAGAAATATGCCAACATATACTCTGCACTCACTAAATATTTGTTGAATGGATGAATGATTGTATGAATGAATGAACAAAAGAACAAATGAATGAATCATCCAGTCAATAATGAAATCAATAAACCTGGCCATCTTTGGCTTTTTCTTCTCCCTCACTCCATTCCGTTGATTTAACTTTGTACATATCCCTCCATCCCTTCCTCCTCCATCTCTATAATCATCACTCTAGTGCACACCACTGTCATCTTCCACTCAGACTATGGCAACAGATGCCTGACTTCCCTCCCTTCCACTAGCCCTGTCCCCATAAAATCCATCTTCCACAGAGCTATCAGACTGATCTTAAACTTGTCAGTTTCCTACTAAAACTCTTTAATGGCTCCTCATTACACAGCTGACTAAACTCCAGCCCCTTGACATTGCACACAGGGCCCTGCAAGATCCAATACACACCCACCTCTCTAGCCCTCATCCCATTACTCTCTGGCCCGCAATTTATGAAAAAGAAACAACAAACTGCTACTGAACCCTGACATGTTGATTACTGATCTGTGGGAGACTGGCTCACCTGTCCCCAGGTCTGGAATGTTCTCATTTTACCAAGCTAATGAATACCATCCTTCAGGATTTAGTTCAAACAGTTGCCTCTCCTGTTGCTTAAGACTGCTGTCTCCTCCTGTAGGCTACCTACTCTTCTCTGTGCTCTCAACATTTCATACTTCTCCCTCCCAAGGCACTTACCACCCTCTCTAATAACTGTATGTTTACATGCCTGTATCTCCTACTAGAATCTGGATCCCTGACGACATCGTATCCATCTCTGTGTGCCTAGCGCCTATCCCAGTGCTGGCACAGTGCAGGTGCCCAAAAAATATTTGGTGACTAAGTAAATGAATGACTTAAGCAAATGCAAAGAAAAAGAATTTTCGTAATAATCACTAAGTAAATAGTAACAAGCAACTTGTGCCACTTTTAAATACTCAGCCATTCAACCAATGTCTTTTATAGATTCCATCTTTTGTTAAAGAAATAGGCACAGAGCCCAGAGGAATCACTTTTAACATGTCTCTTATGGTTCTCTCATGCCCGGAAATTTGATTCTCTTTATTATAAACGCTTCAGGCACCAACAGATTATTTTTCTCATTTTTTTGGTTCAACTTTATTCCTTCCTTAGTCTGCCTCTCTCACCCACAACAAAGAACTTCCATCAAGCAAACACAACCAAATGTAACATTTGTTATAAGAAGACAAAAATAGGAGAAACTTGATATATATTTATTTAGACATTTACAAAATGGAGATGTTCTCAGGTAGTCTACAGTGAAAATACTCCGATGGGAATTCACTGGATTAATCAGCCTGATGCCAAGCAATCATTGTGTTCAGAGTACTAAATGCTTCACTTCTTAAATACCATAGATATCAAAACAGAGATTTGCTTTAATAACCAATATATTTCATTTCTTCATTTTCATCCAGTGTGCTATGAAAATACATGACATATTAAAAAGATGACCTCATCCACTCACTTATAACCTGTCAATCTTAAACTTGAAATTCTTTTGATAAAAGACTTCTGTGCTATCTGGGGCTAAGGGCAAGGAATCAGTGTTTCTACCCAATTATTCTCTCATTCGCTGCCTAAAGTTTCCCGAATCAAACAATGCTAGGGTGAAAGGGCAAACTACAAAATACAAATAGACCAGCCCTCTGAGTTTCTAGCTGCAGAAAAGTACATATAGAAACCAGAATGAGCTCTGGTGTTATGAAAGCCATAGGGATTTGCCTTGAACATAATAAGATGAGTTTGTAACAGGAACTGATTTTAAAATACAAACTTTTTAAAAACTATGACAAACATGAAAGCCAGATGTGAACAATTTGAAACATAAGTAGATTATTGGAGGACATAAATGGGTATACAGGATTCTTTCTATGGGTCTTTTTTAAAGCTAAAGTCAATGTCATGCAAATATGACTTATTCAAGGGTATATGAAATTAATACTGGTGCTTATTGAATACCCATTATGCATTATAACTCGTGTTAGGCAATAGTGATACAGAAATGAATAAAACATATATCCTTCTCTTCGTATGTTTATTAGTAGAGTTCAGCATAGGCATACACACATTTACATGAGATCTCATAAATATAATGAGAGGTGAGCACAGGGAGAACAATGTGAGGAAAGAGGAAGCTCACATTTACCTAATGCATAACGTATAAAATCAGATCTCTAGAAAAATATAATACACCATCCTATATAATAATCCTATATAATAAAAGGATAATATGCAAATTGACCACTAAAAGCAGAACCACTGGGAATGACTGGTCACTATGACACACACTGACCACCAGGGGGCAGATGCTCAATGCAGGAGCTGCCCCCTGATGGTCAGTGCACTCCCACAGGGGGAGCTCTGCTCAGCCACAACCCAGGCTAACGGCTGCCAGTACAGTGGTGGTGGCAGGAGCCTCTCCCGGCTACTCAGCAGAGCTAAGGATGTCCGACTGCAGCTTAGGCCTGCTCCCTGCTGGCAAGTGGACATCCCCCAAGGGCTCCTGGGCTGCCAGAGGGATTTCTGACTGCTAGCTTAGGCCCGATCCCCCAGGGAGCAGGCCTAAGCCAGCAGGTGGACATCCCCTGAGGGGTCCCAGATTACTAGAGGGCACAGGCCAGGCTGAGGCCCCCCCCACACACCGAGTGCACAAATTTTTGTGCACCAGGCCTCTAGTTACACATATAATGTAAATGGAGCCAACATACCTACTTGTCTATATACGAGGTTGCACCATATGAAAGTGCTGGTATACAGCCATGTTGACCTACAAAAATAGCAATTTGACATGGTTTAGCCTATGAGTTTCAATGCAAAGTTTTATTTATTTATTTATTTTACAATACTTTGTCTACACAAAAGGAAGTACAGGTAGAGAGAAATGGAGAGGAGGAAGGGTAGATGGCACCATGGAACTAAGAGAAGCTAGGGAATATAGTTACCTCTTAACCAAGTCTTTTTTTTCCTCCTTAAAATTTTCTAAAAATTACCAGATACTCAGCCTTCCAGAAAAACTTGAGGGTCCTGTGTTTGTCCTTAGAGAGATTAGTCCATAGAGACCCTTTATGCAAATGCCTGAAGCAGAGGTAGAGTCTTAGAAAGGCAGGTACCCCCAAATCCTTGCTGACAACTCACAGCCAGAGGATCTGCTAGTTATCCCTCTTATCTGTTCACTAGGGGCCCAGTGCACGAAATTCATGTACTGAGGGGAGGGGGTCCCTCAGCCCAGCCTGCCCTCTCTCACATACTGGGAACCATCAGGGGATATCCTACTGACTGCCTAGGCCCCCTCCCTGCTCCCCTTGGGGAGCAGGCCTAAGCTGCAGTCTGACCTCCCTTTGTGGGAGGCGACTGGGTTGATCAGGGGAAGGCACCAGCCCCATCACCCTGCTGCTGCACAACAGCCAGTCACAACAGCCAGCAAGGTGTTTTCATCAACATGGACTCCAATCCCTTCACCATGAAAAAATGACAACTTTCTTTAGGCATTTTCAAGATGTGTCTTCCATAGGATATGACATTTCTTTACTTTTCTTTTATCTTCACCTGAGGATATGTTTCCACTGATTTTTAGAGAACGTGGAAGAGAAAGGGAAAGACAGAGAGAAACAACAAAGTGAGAGGAACACTTTGATTGGTTGCCTCCTGCATATGCCCTGACCTGGGCCCTGGCCAGGGAGGAGCCTGCAACCTAGGTACATGCCCTTGGTCAAAATAGAACCCAGACCCTGTGGTAGGCAGGCCGAAGCATTATCCACTGAGCCAAACCAGCTAGGGCAGGATATGACATTTCTTAGCCCTCCAGCAGTGGACCTTCATTTTTTTCTCCATGAATGTGGTGGAAAAACCCTAGATCGCCTTTTTGGATTCTTATAGCCCAAGTTACTAATTATATTATCAGTGGCATATAGGGAGCTTAGCCAATGATCAGTCAGAAAAGGTGTTTCCTCTGTAGTTCACACCAATCACCAGCTCTGGCTGAGGTGTTAGGGCTGGGCAGACGACCCCCAGAACCTCCGATTGCCAACTCCACCCCTGCCCAGGCCTAAATCCTCGGGGCCCGGGCAGGGGCCCCTCATCTTTCTCCAATCACTGTCTCTGACCCAGCCCAGGTCTAAACCCTCTGGCCCATGCTTTAGGCCTAGGCAGGGAACCTCCAGCTTCCTCTGATCACAGGCTCGGTCCTGCCCAGGAGCCCCCTGGATCAGGCCCTTCCTAGGCTGCTCAGGGCCCACATGGGGCCTATCTCAGAGTGACCTGGGTGGCAATGATGTTCCCAGGACTCAGGCCACTGGGCGCCTACGTATGCAAATTAACTGCCATCTTTGTTGGATTAATTTGCATACTCATCCAATTGACTGGTGGGTGTAAGCGGAGTGACACCAATTTGCATGTTTGTCTTTTATTAGTGTAGATAGTGATACCTCTTAATTTTGATGGATAATAACCACCTAAAATAGACAACACTGTTCTGCTTACAGCCATATATGGAAGGTATGCATAAGTGCTGGTTCATGGGAGGTTACATAGGACCAGAGTGTCCAATTACTGGAAAATAAACTTGAAGGCAGTGGTAGTTTTCTCCTTTACTTCTTCCTGAAGACTAGAGAAGTCCCTCCTTCCCATTTCATACAGTTTTGTCTTTACCAAGAAGATCATATAAATGAAATCACATAATAGGTAGCTTTTTGTGTCTGGCATTTTTCATTTAGCATCATACCTGTGAGACCTGTCCATATTGTTGTGTGTATTAGTAGTTCATTACTTTTTATTGCTAAGTAAGATTCTACTGTATGGAAGTATCATAGTTTGCTTATCTCTTCTCCAGTTGAGGCATTGGGTTGCTTCCAGTTTTAGTAATTACAATAAAGTTGCCACACATGTTCACTTACAGGTTTTTGTGTAAACATAAGTTTTCATTTTAAATGAGTAAACATCTAGGAGTAAAACTGCTGGGTCATTTGGCAAGTGTGTGCTTAATTGTGTAAGTGTATCACAAAGTGACTGTATCACGTTGCACTCCCACCAGCAATGCATAATTCCACATCTTTGTTAACATTTGGCATGGCCAGATTTTTTTATTTTAGACTTTCTGATAGGTCTATACCAAGATCCCATTTTGTTTTTAATTTGTGTTTTCCTAATAACTATTGATATTTAGCAACTTTTCATGCCTTATCTTCTTTTGTGAAGTCAGTGTTCAAATATTTTGCTCCTTTTTTTCTTGGGTTGTTTACTGATTATTAGGTTCTGAGAATTCTTCATAAATCCTGGTACAGGTCCTTCATCAGACATGTCATTGACAGATATTGCAAAGGCCTTTTTATTGTTTTCACATAGTCTTTCAATGAGCAGATGATCTTAATTTTGAGAAAGTCCAATTTGTCCATTTTTTTGTCTTTTAGGGGATAATGTATTTGGTGTGATGTTTAAAAATTTTTGTTCAACCCAAGATTTTGAAGATTTTTCTCCTATGTTATCTTTCCCTTTGTTTTGTAGCTTTCAGTTTTATATTCAGGTCAATGATCCATTTTGAATTAATTTTTGTATAGGACACAAGGTATGTATCTGAGGTTCATTTGTTTTTGCATCTGGATAAGCAATGGTTCCCACACCATTTGTTTACAAAACTACCTTTTTCCCATTGAACTGACTTTGAATCTGTGTTGAAAATCAACTGACTATGGATGTATGGGTCTATTTCTGGGTTCTCTATTTTGTTAAATGAGACACACTTAAAATTATTTTAGTAAACATGTCTCTATTTTAAATAGAAATTTGAAAAATATACTGGTTTTCAAAGCTGCAGTTTCCACTCTTAAATTACCAGTCTTTGAGATTATGGCTGCCTGGAGTTATATTGCATAAATTATATCACTGCAAAATACAAACATACAATACAATGTATGCCATACCACGTATCCTCATTTCCAAAACATCTTGTGAGATGATGTTATGACTTGTCACTGAAATATAAGGCTATCATTACAAAGACCATTAAAAAGTACAGCCTCTTTTTAGATTTTATAAAATAGATCCCAATACAGCCACTATGCTTTTTTAAAACAGATAGTTTAAGAGTAGGGTTATTTTCAGTATTTTACTTGGAACTAATACATAGATTCATCAAGTCCCCAAACCCTGTAGAATTTCAATTAACTATCTGCCCAATGCCATGGATAGCATAATATAGCCAAACAGAGGAAATACCATCTGCTTCTGTGACCCAAAATCACTCTAGTATCAATGTCTATGGCTCCTCAGAGTTCTCTTGATTCTACCAATGTTATAGCCATGGTTAACCACAGAGAACTTCTCTGTGATGTCCCCAACTGAAGACGCTTTAGGGAAGCCATTAATGCAAGGGGTTCATTGATATCAGTGATTATGCTGATGGTTCATGGCACAGTTGATGGCAGCAAGACATTCATCAACAAATGTCCTCAATTGGCAGCAACTACTGAATGCTTGCCAATTGCTGTGGTAAACTAGACATCTACATTTTTTAATTATGTGGTTTTTCTTTTCTGATCAAGGAGGTATATAGTGTGAGGATTATTAATGTCCAAGAAGAAACTTGCTATATATCCTATTACCAAGAGAAAAAATAACCTTGAGATGATGGCAGAAATAGAAATGACAACAATGGATACTGATAGATTGTTACATGATAAAAGCATCCTTTCCCCTGCATCTACTCCCTCAGGCCATATGACAGATGAGTACACTTTTTATGGTCACTTCTCTTTAAGGTAATCCTATACAGCTAAGTGAAGAGTCAGTGCTGGTTCTGACTCCTGCTCATCTAATCTACAGTCAGCTAGCAGTCATCTAATCTAATAAAAGAGTAATATGCAAATTGGCCCTCACTCCATTACACCCACAAGCCATGCTCATAAGCCACACCCACCAACCAACCAGGAGCAAATATGCATATTAACTCAACTAAGATGGTGGCAGCCACAGAGCTGGAGTTGCCTCGGGCAAGGGAGGAAGCCAGGGCCCTATGGGCCCTGAGCTCTACTCAAGGCTACAAAGTTTCAATTATAGAAGATAAATCCCAGATACCTGCCAGGCTGGTATCTGCGGGGGACCAAGGCAACAAAGTTTCAATTATAGAAACTGAATAAATCCCAGATACCTGTTTCCAGCCAGGCACCCCAGTAGGGACCGGAATCCTGAAGGGGCTGTGGGCAGCCTGCAAACAGCCATCAGCCCCTCACCCAGGCTGGCCAGGCATGCCAGCAGGTGGATATCCCCTGAGGGGTCCCAGACTGCAAGAGGGCACAGGCCGGGCTAAGGGAACCCCCCCTTCGAGTGCACAATTTTTTGTGCACCAGGCCCCTAGTATTGTAATATCAGTATAGCATCCAGGAGTAATGGAAAGTCTAGAGTATTCCCCAAGATTTCTCCTCTTCAGCTGGACTAGAACTTCAATACCTACATTTCCCCAAAATGTGTTACCTCTGAAATCTCCATCAGGTCCTCAGCCCTTTAGCAGTTGTTCTCTGTTGGCCTCTTGGTATCTCACTTTATAAGTCAGAGCTTACAAATTGCAAAGGACTCATCAGGTATTTTTATATGCATTTTAGAGGCTCTTTATCTGCTGCTTATCAGTGGTATCTTGACCCCAAATCTCAGCTACCTTTAAATCCCAAACTCCAATTTCTGCTTCCTATAGTCTATCAGGACTATAATTTTATGCTTAGGTTATACTTATTTCCACTTCATATTGAAAAAAGACAACAGGAAGAAATCCAGAGTGCATTAGGGCTCACCTTAGAAACTTTTCTTATTTCAAGGACATTATCCACCACCAGTTGTCCTATACCTGTAAACGTGTTTTCCATGTTATCACAGTTGCTTACCATGATATTCATTCATTATTACTGGAATTGGAATGGAAAAAAACACCTGTATTGTGAATTAAAATACAATTTACCATCTGATTTGTGAAACCTAAGTCGAAGTCTGTACTCCAGCATCCAGGAGACTGAAATCTATGGAGAAGGGAGATCATGGAAGGAGTGGAGGCTCTGAAAAACTACCAAAATGAGAAAAGTGTGTTCAATAATATTTATTCAAAAAGTACCTTCTACCTTTCCTAACTATTGTGGCTTCTTGATTAGGACACACAGTTGGCTAGTGATGAGGATAAGGAGCACAAAAACAAGATGAACTGGAGAAGAAAGCAAGTGCCTGAAATATGTTCATGCCTGAAATGTGCCTCAGCTTTTTAGGTTACCAGGTTTTATTTTTAAAACCACATTTAACATTTCAGCACATTCAGTATTGACAATTAAGAATTGAAATTCACTTCTTTTGTGCGTGTAATTACTTCTTAATGACTTTGCATATCCATCTACTTGTTTCTACAGCAAGCTTCCTCATAAGAAGCAAAAAGAGGGTAATGAAAGCAGTACTATATCAGGAGGCATTATAAAAGGGGGAAGATGCCTAAGACTTATTACATACTTTATTTCAACAAAGTTAGTGAGCACCTACTGTGTTCCAAGTACTGAAAAATCTGTTATATTGGGAGAGGGAGGTGAAGGCATAGGGGAATTGGAGAGGATGTATACAATGCAAAGATGTATAAGATGGGGGTCTTCCTTGCAGTTGTGCAGGGGGCATGGATTTTTAAGTATGCCATAATCGCTGGCAAG
Source organism: Murina feae (assembly GCA_004026665.1). Classification (NCBI taxonomy): domain Eukaryota; kingdom Metazoa; phylum Chordata; class Mammalia; order Chiroptera; family Vespertilionidae; genus Murina; species Murina feae. The sequence continues at coordinate 22,994 of PVJC01008244.1, read as the reverse complement.
ACAGGATTATGTACAAGGGGTTAGGAAGCACCAAGAGAGAATTGAATCTAGCCAAGAACTCAAGGAGGTCTTCCTATAGCAGACATTTGAGTTCAGTCTTGAAGATGAGTGAGACTTAGCCAGACAAAGAAAGGTAGGAGGGATATTCTAGGCAAAGACAACAACAGCAGAAGCAAAAGCACAGAGTCAGGAAACAAAATATTGTACAAAGGGAGAGGGAGAGTAGATTACAAGGAGTTTTGTATTTCTAAATTGTAAAGTGTGAGGTGGAATGTGTCAAGAAGGGAGGCTGGAGAGGGAGCTCAGATCCATGCTGAGGACTCGGAAAGCCATGCCAAGGAATTTGGCCATTATTATAAGCACAGGGGTGACGCTGAGGAGTTGCCACTAAGGGATGAGATAACCCAAACTGCACCTGAGGTAAAGCATTCTGCCTGTGGTTTAAAGGCATCGCTGTCAGAGGACAGCTACAGTCAGTCAGGAACAATGTTCCAGGGCCCAGTGAGAGAAGGAAGGAGTAGACAGTTAAGAGATAAAATGTTCTAAAGTTGGTACATGGCTATGAGGGTGAGAGAGAAAAGAAAGCTAAGATAATTTTCAAGAAAGAAGTATAATCTACTAGGGGAAAAGAAAGATTTCTATTTGAGACACTGAGTTTAAGGCATCTGTAGACTTCTAAGTTGGCATAGCCAGTATGTAGCCAGATAAATGAGGTTTAAGAAAGAGCTGTTCAGAGATGGGAAAAAGAGTTGAGAGTAAATGTATATATTAAAAACCCAGCAACCAAACGGTGGAGTGACCAGAACAACCAGTTGACCAATCACTATGACACACACTGACCATCAGGGGGCAGACGCTCAACGCAGGAACTACCCCCTGGTGGTCAGTGCACTACCATAGTAGGAGCACTGCTTGGCTGACAGGGATGAACCACTGCTCCCACTGCAAACCCCTGGCCGATGGATAGGAATCCAGGTTGTAATCGTTGCCTCCTCACCCCATGCTCCTCCTCCTCGCTCCCTACCGCCTCCTCTAGGCTCACAGAGCTGACCCCAGAGGTTGGGAGGCAGGTTTGTGGCTGCCACAGGATTGAGGCCTACTCCTCCACATCTCAGTGCTATTGTCCCTGGTCCTGCCTGACTGGGTCCCCTGGAGAGGTGAGTGCTCTCGCTCAACGGAAGATGCTGGACCAGAGGGCGGGTCCACAGTGGCTTGGCTGATGGGATGAGCCATGCTCCCACAGTGGGCTAATTCCCGTAGGCCACGCTCCTACCAGTGAATGAATCACATGCACCTGGCATTTAGTTAGCATATAAAGTAGGTACAGTCATAAGGGGGGTTTGGGAGCTAATGAAGTAGAGAGAGAAGAGCAAAGCGCAAGGACAGAAACCTGGAGGACACCAGGGTTTTAGGAGTAATGACAATATATGGACAAACTAAGAATCACCTTCAGATGTGGTAACATGAATAATTATGTTAACAAAGTGAACAATGTCAAAGAATAAGTGATCAAAAGTGAGAAATGAAACTGAGAGGCCCACTAGACTCAGGATAGAAAAATGAATTAGTTAATATGGAGGTCACTGGTGACCTTGGGAGAGGGAAGGATTGTGGTAACAAGAAGTGGTCAGAGGTCCTGGAGAAAACAGTACAGATTATTCTTCCAAAAGGTTGATTTCAAGCAAAAGGATCAAGATTAGGGACTACCCAGGAACCAGAGGGTGACTTAGAGTCAAGAGAATATTTTATTTGGATAAGAAAGACTTAACTATATTTTACAGGCTGAGAGAAATACCCCACAGAGTAAGAGAAAAAAAGATAAGGAAAGTGATAAACATTAGAACTAAGTTTTAAAGTGCTTACATGAATCGGAATCCCAAACATTAGAGGGAAGGACTGGGCATGAACAGGTAGAAGGCATCTCATTACCCATCAGGAGGAAGGCAAGAGACTACAAGAAACAGAAAGACAGGGTAGAGAGGCAAGGATTAGGAGTCAATTTCATTCCTCTATGACTTCTTTTTATTGATAAAATAGGAGGTGGATGTCTCTTGGGAATTTGGTGGGGACAGCATATGGTATTAGGTAAGGGTCTTGTAAGGACTGGTGACCTTTGAAACAGTCATAGGAGGGATGGGGAGAATTGGCAAACTAAAGACAGTCCTAAGGCCTCTCATGGGGCACTGGGAGTCCAGGTGAAGCTGACTCTCCCTAGCGGTACCTGGCCACCCAGCATAGCTGCAGAGGACATCATCCATGTGAGGGGTCTGGGAATGAGCTTCCCCAGCTGCTAAGGAAGCAAGCCCTCACCTAGCTAGTGATCTGAGCTGGATACTGGGGAGGGGCTGGTAGTCTGGGGAAGATTAGGAGATCAAAGAGCAGGTTTTGTGGGAGAAGAATGAGATGTCTACTCCCTCACTTCACTCTTATGCCTCTGGCGAGAAGCCTAAAAGCCTCTATTTGCTACAGCAACTGTAACTGATAGAACACCAAAATAGAAAGAGAAAAAAAGAGAAAGAAAATTTATTATTTCAAAATTCTTCTAGCACTATCCTTAAAAGACACAAACCATCTAAATCAACCCCTAGAATCCCTTTGAAATTCCGAGACCGAGAACAAAATTATGGTTAAATGTTTAATTAATGTTTATTATAGCTAGCATGTTAGTTTTAGAAAGGTCAAATTTATGATACAATGAAGTGCTATTTTTCACATTCTGTGGGACTATTTCATAGCACATTGGAGCACAGCGTATAATAAATATCTTCTATTATTCTGTAAGATGATTGTATGCAAAGCTTTGTAGGACTGATATAATATTGAATTTCAAGTCAAATGAGCTGGCGTAAACCTCAAGCAAGTCACTTTATCTCTCAGGGACTCAGCTTTCAGACTTGAAAAATACAGGAGAGGGATAAATCTCCAAGTTTCCTTCCAGGTTAAAAAATAAAAATCATGAGTATAACTTGATATTTTAAATTACTATTAGAATCGATAGGCGTTCCCTTTCTTACGATGTATTTTTGGCCCTACCTATACATTCTTACACCTCAGTCCCTGATCAGGAACACAAACACCAATCATCTCTATGGGAAATAAAACCCAGTTTAGCACAAGTTTAATTTATGCACCAATTTCTCCATTCTCTGCTCACATTCAATCCTGGGAAGCTTCATCTCCAAAAATTTAGAGATATTTGTTCATCATCTTGTGACCATGGTCACAAGACACTGCTTATTTTGTCTCTAGGATCCAAGCAGCTGATTTCAGTGGGTGGGCGCTCTGCAGAAACCCCTGCACCTCCTAACTTAGATTTGTTATTGACAGGAAAAAGAGAAAATACCTGTTAAGCATCTATTGGAAGGCCCGAGATGTAGGGGGCCCTCAATAGGGTATGCCTGATGTACTGAGCAGCACAATGTGTGGGAAATCATAAAAACACAGCATTGTGTTTGTCCCCCATTCAGATGTTTCTGTCACTAGATGAAAAGTAGAGACAGAGCCCATGGCTCCTTCTTGGGTTGCAGAGGATCCCAAAGTCACTTGAAGTCACAAAATACAGTCTTGATTCAAAATTAAATTGCCTTATTCCAAGATTAGTGAACTCTTCCCTCTTTATTCAGAAGATGACATCTTTCATTCCCTAAATACTCAGACCCTCAGTCCACAGGTGGGAGGGCAAAGGAGAAGTGAGGTCAAGGAAAGGACCACTGATCATATTGATGACTGACACTGTCCCAAGCAAACCTGGCAGGTGAGTAATGCTGACTCTTGCTCTCCTGCTAGTTCTGTTGCCATGATCATGAGCTGAACTGTTCTCAAAAAAATTCCCCTGGTGTGGGCCATACACATTTTTCTTCTGACTACCTCCTTTACTTCCACCTATCAGATTCTCATTTATTGTAGTTTCACTGCACTGTTTTTGGGGTCTCCTTCACTGTGGCAGGAGCCCTGCTGGACCGAAAAATATCAATCAGAATGCCTTTGAAAATGACCCATGCCACTAGCCAATGATTTCTTAAATAGGGTACATAAAAGACTGATAGATAACATTTCATGAGGTCATTCCAGCTTCCACTTAGGATGTAGAAAAAATGTTGCTCCCACATTAACCACAATAAAAAGCGAAATAACCTATAACATCAGAACTTTTCTTGAACCCACCAGAGAACAGAGGCCACAGGGCAATAAAGTAGCATAAGATTTAAAGAAAACTAGATAGCTTCAAGAAGACAGGCAATGTGAGAACCAGCTTACCTGAGGCAGAGCATTGAGAAAGACAAGCCACCAGAGAAGTGAGGAAGAAGACTGCAGCTAATGCTCTGTAATGACTCTGTTGTAGCAGTGAGACAGACATGAGTAGAGCAAGGCTGATGGGCCAGGTACAGAAGGTCACCAGGGTAGAAAGCCTGGGTGCCTGTAATGAACAAAACTGGGAAAATGAGGACCTCACCCCCAGGTCAACCTTTGCTCCTCTAGCATATTGATTGTCATGAGGTTCAGACCCCCTGGATTTTCTTATTGTTGGCCATGCTCTTAGGGGGGGAACAAATAAGGAGGCTGAGTAATAGCCCTTATGCATTAAGCCCCCACGACAATGGGGATCTGACCCACATCAAATACATGTAGGCCTATATTGTGTTTCAGCTCCAAGCCCAGAAAAGCAGCAAAACCAGACAAGCGAGGCCAGAGCTGACCTCAGGACCAGCTACATTAACCAATGACCCCTACTCGGGCACCAACCAATCAGTAAACCCCATGACCCTGAAAGGACACCAATGGAAAGCTAATATTCTATTGGGATACTCCCCTAAGCCCTCTCCTAAAATCTTCACCCTTAAAAGCCATTAGGATGGAGGACCCAGCCTGCTCTCTTCCCCCAGCCCAGGAGCATACCTGTGCTTTTCCCCTTTTCCTCTCCCCACCCCAACCTCGCTTCCCTCTCCCCCCATCAACCTTACCTTCCTCTTTCCTAAGCTCCAAGGGCCCTTCTTTTGCCTCTGTAACTTGTTTCCTGACCCCATTTCTTCTACCACTCACTTCTACTTTTTTGACTCTCTTATAGTTGGAGTCTTGAACCTGAATTCTTTCCCAGCCAGTATCGAAGTTGCTGAATCAAAGTCCATTCTGACTCCAGCAGTCTAACTTCTGGTGCCATTTCGCCACCAACAAATTTATAGTTAATTTTTACTAATTTGCTGATGTATAGAAGAATCTATGGAAACTACAGACACAAGGGGAATTTATACCCCCTTAGAGATTTTTCTCCACAAACCTCACAGAATGTTCATAAGAATATTAGGGTCAGAATGGGGGAGCAGAGGAAGCATCCTAAAGTGGCGCAAGTCTGTGAGGGAGGAACAAAAGCCCCCAGAGGTGGGGAGAGAGGAAGAGCAGCAAACCTAGCAGGGCCCGAGGGTGGGGAAGGAAAACAAAGAAACCCTCCTTCCCTGAGGGAGGGGCAGGAAGTTCTCTCCCACACAGGTACCACCAAGACACCAGGCAGGGTTTGTTTGCCACGTGGAGGAGGGGAGGATTACTGAGTAGGTTCTAGCCCCAAAGCCCAGGGACATGGGTCCTGCCTGACTGAGACTGAGGCTGAACCAGGAGAGCAGAATGCCTCTACCCCTCTCAGTCTGGCAAGTGTCTACTGAGAATCTACTGCAGGGGAAGGAACAACAGTGGCAGGTCTCTTCCTCAGGCACAGGCTATAAACAAAATAACACAAGTTGCTCCAAACTAGAAACAATGATGAATGAATAAATGGTGATAAAGCACATTATGGAATACTACTCAGAATTTAAAAAGAACTATTAAGAATTCTGGAGAGAGGATAGAATCTGACAAGAAGGCAGATTGAAAGACAGTATGAGAGTGAGAGAAGGAATAGAGAGTGTGTGGATGTACTGAGAGGGTAAATTTGTGGGTGTGTGACATCTATACTCCAGGGTACTGTTGGAAACCCCTAGATCGGGCTCCCTTAACCAGGATGCCTCCACTGCTGCTCAATCTCTCCCGGAGCTGCCGGCTCTGCTGTGGAGACTGCACCATCTTGGGTGGCTATTATTGGAAGTGTATACATCCAAGGACCCTGCAATCACAACACCCAGGGACAAGCTATGAACCCACAAACACCAGAGCTCAAACACCGTGAATACGTGGACTCAGACAAGCCCTGTTCCTCCTCATGAAAAGGTCAGATTTCACCTAGATAAAGGAGAGAAAGAACTACATAACCAGATACCCAGAGAAAAGAGATCATGGGGAGACAAAGAAACAGCCTGCATATGAAAGAAAAACAGGCATCACCAGAAAGGGAAGTAAATGAAATGGAGGCAAGCAACCTGTCAGAGAAAGAATTCAGAGAAATGGTCATAAGGTGGATGAATAGAATAAAAGACAAATTCAACAATATATGTAAGAACCAAGAAAAAATGAAGAACCAAGAAGAAATGAAAAGTGACATCACTGCTATAAAGAACTCAATAGAAAGCATCAACAGTAGACTAGAAGAAGCAGAGGACTGCATCAGTGAGCTAGAGGACAAGGTAGGAAAAAATACCCAAGCAGAGAAGCTTCTAGAAAAAAAATTAAAAAGCAGGAGGAGAGCCTAAGAGAACTTTCAGACAACACAAAGTGAAACAACATATGCATAATAGGGGTGCCAGAAGGAAAGGAAACTGAACAAGGACTTGAAAACTTGTTTGAAGAAATAATGACAGAAAACTTCCCTGAAATAGGGAAGAAAAAACTCACACAAATCCAAGAAGCTCACAGAGTTCCAAAGAAAATGAACCCCAAAAGACCAACACCAAGGCACATTATAATTAAATTGGCAAACACCAATGACAAAGAAAGAATCTTAAAAGCGGCCAGAGAGAGACAGAAAGTTACCTACAAAGGATCCCCCATCAGATTAACATCTGATTTCTCAACAGAAACACATCAGGCAAGAAGGAAATGGAATGAAATATATAAAGTAATGCAAAGGAAGGGTCTGAATCCAAGAATACTGTACCCACCAAGGCTATCAATCAAAATTGAGGGTGAAATCAGGAGCTTCACAGACAAAAAAGGACTAAGGGAGTTTGTTACTACCAAACCAGCAATGCAAGAAATTTTAAAGAGTTCACTATAAAAAGAAAAAATAGGACATGAAGAAGGAACACAGGGGTAAAGAATAAAAATGGCAACAAACAAGTATCTATCAATAATAACTTTAAATGTAAATGGATGAAATGCCCCAATCAAAAGACAGGGTAACTAAGTAGATAAGAAAACATGACCCATACATCTGCTGTCTACAGGAAACCCACCTCAGAAAAAAAGATGCACACAGACTGATGGTAAAGGGATGAAAACAGGTTTTTCAGGCGAATGGAAATGAAAAAAAAAAAAGCTGGGTTAGCAATACTTATATCTGACAAATTAGATCTCAAAGTAAAGGACATAAAAATAGATAAGGAAGGCCACTTCATAATACTAAAGGGAGCAATCCAACAATAAGAAATAACTCTGGTAAACATATATGCACCCAATATAGGAGCACCCAAATACATAAAAAAAACTTCTGGAGGATATCAAGGGAGAGATTGACAGCAATAAAATCTTAGTAGGGGACTTTAATACCCCACTATCACCATTGGACAAATACACTAAACAAAAAATCAGCAAAGAAACATCAATCTTAAATGATTCACTAGATCAGATGCACTGAATTGACATCTTCAGAACACTTCACCTCAAAGCCACAGAATATACATTCTTCTCAAGTGCACATGGGTCATTTTCAAAGATAGACCATATATTGGGTCACAGGCAAAGTCTCTTCAAATTCAAGAAGATAGAAATCATATCAATCATCTTCTCAGATCACAATGGCATAAAACTGGAAATCAACTACAATAAAAAAAAATCAAACACATGGAGACTAAATAACATGCTATTAAACAATGACTGGGCTACCACAAGAGATCAAAGAAAAAATAAAAAACATCATGGCAACAAATGACAATGAAAACACAACAATCCAAAATCTATAGGACACAGCGAAAGCAGTCTTGAGAGTGAAGTTAATAGCTCTACAAGCCTACTGCAAAAAACAAGAAACAATGATAATAAATTACCTAACCCTAAAACTCAAAGATTTAGAAAGAGAGCAACAAGAAAAGCTCAGTGTAAGCAGAAGGAAGGAAATAATAAAGATCAGAGCGGAGATAAACGACATAGAAACTAAAAAAATAATACAAAAGATCAATAAAACCACCCCCTGGTTCTTTTAAAGGATAAACAAGTTTAATGAATCTCTAGCTAAGCTCACCAAGAAGCAAAGATAGAGGACCCAAATAAACAAAATCAGAAGTGAAAGAGGAGAAATAACAACAGAGCCCACAGAAATACAAAGGATTGTTAAAAAATACTGTGAACAACTCTATTCCAACAACCTGGACAACCTGGAAGAAATGGACATATTCCTAGAAAAATACAACCTTCCAAAACTCAATCAGGAAGAATCTAAAAATCTCAATAGGCCAATAACTATGGAAGAAATTGAAGCAGTAATCAAAAAGCTTCCAGCAAACAAAAGCCTGGGGCCAGACAGCTTCACAGGGGAGTTTTACCAAACAAACAAGGAAGAAATAAAACCTATCCTCCTTTTCCAAAAAATTCAAGAGGAAGGAACACTTCCAAGCTCATTCTATGAAGCCAGCATTACCCTAATACCAAAACCAGACAAAGACAACACAATGAAAGAGAATTACAGGCCAATATCCATCATGAACATAGATGCCAAAATCCTCAACAAAATCCTAGCAAATGGGATCCAGCAGTACATCAGAAAGATTATACAACATGACCAAGTAGGATTCATCACAGGGATACAAGGATGGTACAATATCCACAAGTCAATAAACGTGATACATCACATAAACAAATTAAGAGATAAAAACCACTTAGTCATATCAATTGATGCAGAAAAAGCATTTGACAAAATCCAACACCCATTTTTGATAAAAACTCTCAGCAAGGTGGGAATAGAAGGATCATACCTCAACATAATAAAAGCCATATATGACAAACCCACAGCCAACATCATACTCAATGGGCAAAAACTAAAACCATTTCTCCTTAGAACAGGAACAAGACAGGGATGTCCACTCTCACCACTGCTATTTGACATAGTACTGGAAGTATTAGCCATCGTGATTAGACAAGAAGAAGAAATAAAAGGCATCCAAATTGGAAAAGAAGAAGTAAAACTGTCTTTATTCGCAGATGACATGATATTGTACATAAAAAACCCTAAAGACTCCATCAAAAAATTATTAGACTTAGTAAATGAATTCAGCAATGTAGCAGAATACAAAATTGCCAAAAAATCTATGGCATTTCTATACATCAATAGTGAACTTACAGAAAGAGAGACTAAAAAGGCAATCCCATTTACCGTCACACCAAAAAAATTAAGATACTTAGGAATAAATTTAACTACATAGGTAAAAGACCTCTACTCAGAAAACTACAGGATGTTGAAAAAAGAGATAGAGGAAGACATAAACAGATGGAAGAACATACCATGTTCATGGATTGGTAGAATCAATATCATTAAAATGTCCATATTACCCAAAGCAATCTATAAAATCAACACACTCCCCATTAAAATACCAATGGCATATTTCACAGACCTAGAACGAACTCTCCAAAAATTCATCTGGAATAAAAAAAGACCCTGAATAGCTGCAGTGATCCTGAGAAAGAACAAAGTAGGAGGAATCTCAATACCAGATATCAAGCTGTATTATAAAGCCACTGTTCTCAAAACTGCCTGGTACTGGCACAAGAACAGACATATAGAGCAATGGAATAGAATAGAGAACCCAGAAATCGACCCGAACCAATATGCTCAATTAATATTTGACAAAGGAGGCAAGAGCATACAATGGAGTCAAGAAAGTCTCTTCAATAAATGGTGCTGGGAAATTTGGACAGATACATGCAAAAAAATGAAACTAGACCACCAACTTACACCATACACAAAAATAAACTCAAAATGGATAAAGGACTTAAATATAAGATGGGAAACCATAAAAATACTAGAGGAATACAAAGGCAACAAAATCTCAGAAATATGCCAAAGCAATTTCTTCACTGATATAGCTCCGAGGGCAATGGAAACTAAAGAGAAAATAAACAAATGGGACTACATCAAAATAAAAAGCTTCTTCACAGCAAAAGAAACCTTCAACAAAACAACAAGAAAACCCACTGCATGGGAGAACATATTTGCCAATGTTATCACCAATAAAGGTTTAATCTCCAACATTTATAGGGAACTCATATAACTTATTAAAAAGAAGATAAACAATCCAATCAAAAAATGGGCAAAGATCCTAAATAGACACTTTTCAAAATAGGACATTCAGAAAGCCAAGAGACATATGAAAACATGCTCGAAGTCACTAATCATCCGAGAGATGCAAATCAAAACAACAATGAGGTACCATCTCATACCTGTCAGAATGGCTATCATCAACAAATCAACAAATGACAAGTGCTGGAGAGGATGTGGAGAAAAAGGAACTCTCCTGCATTACTGGTGGGAATGCAGACTGGTGCAGCCACTGTGGAAAACCATATGTAGTTTTCTCAAAAAACTAAAATTGGAACTCCCATTTGACCCAGTGATCCCACTTCCAGGAATATATCCCAAGAAACAAGAAACACCAATCAGAAAGGATATATGTACCCCTGTGTTCATAGCAGCACAATTCACCATAGCTAAGATTTGGAAACAGCCTAAGTGTCCATCAACAAATGAATGGATTAGAAAACCGTGGTACATCTACACAATGGAATACTATGCTGCTATAAAAAGAAAGGAATTCTTACCATTTGCAACAGCATGGGTGGAACTGGAGTGCATTATGCTAAGTGAAATAAGCCAGAGAAAGATAAATATCACATGATCTCACTCATTTATGGATAATAAAGACCATTATAAACTGGTGAACAAAAATAGATACAGAGGCAGCGCAGCATCAAACAGACTGTCAAATTACAACAGGAAGGATGGGGAGGGTTGATGGGGGGTAAGAGATCAACCAAAGGACTTTTATGCATGCATAGAAGCATAACCAATGGACACAAAACATTGTAAGGGAGGCGGGGGAAGGTCAAGAGGGAAAAAAGATATATATATATATATATATATATATATATATATATATATATATATATATATATTACTCTTTGTAATATTTTAAGCAATAAAACAAAAATTTTTACAAAAAGAACTATTAACATATATAATAACATGGATAGATTGCAAATGCATTATGCCAATGTCAAAAGGCCAGATACCATATGGTTACATTTATATGGCATTCTAAAATAGGAAAGACTATAGGGGTACAGATTCTTTGCCAAAGCCTGGAGGTAGATAAGGGGCTAACTACAAAGGAGCATGAAGAATTTTTGAAGGGTGACGGGACATTTTTATATCTTAATTGTGGTGATGTCATGCATTTGTCAAAACTCATAGAACAGTACACTTAAAGGGTGACTATACTGTATAAAACATATTTTAAACACATTTTTTTAAAAAGAAAACAATTTTATTTAAATTAAGAAGTTCTGTTCATCATAAGTCACATTAAGAGAGTGAAGAGACAAGTCACAGATTGAAAGAAAATAAAAAGAAATATAACTTGCATACAGAAAATACAGAAAACATACAAATGAATAAGAAAAAAAAGACAACCCAATAGAAAAAAAAATAAGCAAAAGACTTGAGTGGCATTTTACAAAAGAGGATATCCAAATGGCCAAAATACATATGAAAAGCTGTTCAATATCCTTATCCTAAATTCAAATGGAAACCATAATAAGATACTCCTCCACTTCCACCAGATAAGCTAAAGTTCAAGATTGGCAACACCAAGGTAGGTTAGGATATGTGACTGAAACTGGTTGCAAATTTCTATAACCACCCTTTTAAAGTCTATTTGACAGTATTTATTAAAGCTAAACAGACCTGACCAGTTTGGTTCAGTGGATAGAGCATCGGCCTGCAGACTGAAGGGTCCCAGGTTTGATTCCCATCGAGGGCATGTACCTTGGTTGTGGGCACATGCCCAGTAGGAGGTGTGCAGGAGGCAGCTGATCGATGTTTCTCTCTCATCGATGTTTCTAACTCTCTATCCCTTTTCCTTCCTCTCTGTAAAAAATCAATTAAAAAAAAATTTTTTTAATCTAAACACACCTGAGTCTTATAATCCAGCAATTCCATACCCAAGTATTTATTTGATTAAAATGAGTGCAAGAGAACCCAAATAAGTACAATCAGAAATAAAGACTAACATCACATGCCAACAAATTGGACAATCTGGAAGAAATGGATAAATTTACAGAAACATACAATCTTCCAAAACTGAATCAAGAAGAAACAGAGTATCTGAACAGATTGATTACAACTAACAAAATTGAAGCAATAACAATAATAATAATAAAAACTCCCAGAAAACAAAAGTCCTGGACCAAATTTCTCCACAGGTGAATTTTACCAAACATTCAAAGAACTTATACCTGTCATTCTCAAACTACTCAAAAAACATTCAAGAGGAGGGAAGACTCACAAGCTAATTTTACAAAGACAGCATAACCCTAACTTCACAATCAGATAAAGGTACTATAAAGAAAGAAAATTATAGGACAATATCCCTAATAAACAGATATGAAAATTCTCAACAAAATATTAGCAGACCAAAGTCAGTAATACATTGAAAAATTCACCCTCCACGATCAAGCAGGCATTTATTCCTGAGATGAAGAATGCTACAATATCAACAACTCAATCAACGTGATTCAAAAACAAAATGAAGGATAAAAATCATATAATCATATCAATAAATGCACAGAAGACTATTGACAAAATCCAACACCCATTTATGATAAAAACTCTCAGCAAACTGGGAATCGAGGAAACATACCTCAACATAATAAAGGCCATATATAACAAACCCACAACTAACATCATACTCAATGGGGAAAATCTAAAAGTGTTTCCCTTAAGTTCTGGAATAAGACAGGGATGTCCACTTTCACCACTCTTATTCAATGTAGTACTAGAAGTCCTAGCCACAGTAATCAGACAAGAAGAAGCAATGAAAGGCATCTGAAGCATGGTAACAACCCTGTTTGGGTAAATGTTTAATATTTTAACCCTGCTGACTTGGCTTCTGTCATTATTTGCTTGCTAAAATAATAGAAAAGTTATCTTGATTTTCTGAATTATATAAATCATCCCATTCGATTGAATGCCCCATTGATTGTAATTTGAATACCCCATTGGTTGTGGTCATACTGGTTTTAGAAAATACATTCCTCTGTACCGGGAGATCAGGACTGCACAATTACTCTAAATTGCCCCAGTGGCTCCAGATAACATGGTTCTGTTGACTCAGTGGTCCCAAGACCTGATGGCTCCAGATAATGTGTTCCTGTCAACTCAGTGGTCCCAAGACCCAAAACTATAATTAATCTTTATAGATAACTAATCGGCTCAATCTAGCTTCTGTAACAAACTGGTTTTTTTTTGTTTTTTTTTTTTTAGTTTTTTTTTGCAAACCAGGTTCCTCATTCCAAACCCTGAAATGTAATCAATACCTTTGTAATTTTTTTGCCTATATAAATCTGGTGTTGCGGCCATATAACCACTACAAGATCTGGAGAGCAAAATGCCCCCTCATAGTCTCGGATTTGAAATAATTGTGACTCCTTAATTTGACTTGTTGAGGCGTCCTGATATGATTCGTGGGGTATATTACAACACATTCAAGTTGAAAACAAGTAAAACTGTCATTATTTGCAGATGATATGACACTGTATATAGAGAACCCTAAAGATTCCACCAAAAACATCTAGAACTAATAAATGAACTCAGTAAAGTAGCAACATATAAAATAAATATTCAGAAGCTGTTTGCATTTTTATACACGAATAATGAACTATCATCAAGGGAAACAATTTTAAAAAATCCCATTCACAATTGCTTCAAAAATAATAAAATACCTAGGAATAAATTTAACTGAAGATGTAAAAGGCCTATACTCAGAAAATTATAAGATACTGTAAAAAGAAACTAAAAAAAAAAAAGACAAATAAATGGAAGCATATACTGTGCTCGTGGATAGAAAAAATTAAAATCAGAGAAGTCACTGAGGCAGCTCCTCTGTATTTCCCTGTGAGCATCAGTCCTCAAGCCTCCAACTAAACTCCCCAAGCCACCCTGGAGGCCCCTCACTGAATCTGGGAAGGAAGGAAACCCCATCTCCTCACCCTCTTACTCTACTGAGGATTCACACACAGCCTATCAATCTCTTCACAGATTCTCTTTCCTCTCCATAACTTGACCCTTTTTCAAGTGCGAATGAGAGGTTCACGCATTTCTGAGCCGGCATCAGACGGACACTTTACAACTACACTCTGCCTGTTCACCCTGCACCTCACTCTGGCGTGCAGCATGCATGGTTTGGTGTTGGCTATCATCTCCCAATCAGGACTTCGATATTGAGCTCCTGTTACAGGAACTTCAGCTGGAACCATATGACGTTCTTGATTGTTGATGGTTTGAACTAACAATTTTATTCAAAATAGGCTTTTTAAGGAAAGTGAACCTTAGCTAGAATTGGAACAAGAGGGGAAAGTGGATTCTTAAATGAATACCCATGAAAACACTGAAATACCTTGTGCAAGGCATCTCACCTTGGCTGTCAGGTCAGCACACAAATCCCGTTGCTTTCGCCTGTCCTTAGCCAACGTGCACTCCATTTCATGATCTGCACAGGCCTCGGCAAGTGTCAGCACAGCTTTCTGTATAAAATCTCTCCTATTCTTATTCCAATTTGATATCAGGACCCTCCGCTGCTCCCTTGCAAAGTGATATTGGACACAACATTTCTCATGTTCGACCTGAAAAGAAAACAGATAGATATTAATACACTCATTACACTTATAATGACAGTGAGACTATGCCTTATGTCATTGTTACAAAAATGAATAAAATAAATTATAATAACTGATATTTACTAGGGACAAACATCTCTGGTTCCAGCCCCAGCGTTCTGAGCCTGTGGCTAACTGGTGACTGGGGACTGTACATCCATCGTTTCCTCATATAGGATGGAGTCAGACACAGGCAGCCCTACAATAACTTCCACTTCTACATGGCAATGAATCTATGAGCAGAAAGCATTATTTCCCCTATATATAATTTCAGAAATACTCCGTCTTTAAATTAGTTTGGTATTTTAACAATTCGTTTAAGTGTTTCAGTTTGACATGTGCTAATAAACATTAAAAAATTGTTACAATAATCCTGAAAACTCAATTTGCCCTAGATACTTGAAACATTCGGATGTTAAGATATCTAAACTTGAAGTAATTATAGAAATGACATTAGCCCTTCCCATCCCACACTCCTAAGAGACGTGGCATTCTCACATCAGCACCAAAAGTTCCTGTTGCCCAATAATCCCAACCAGAGGAGATCTCAGCCTTGAGGGGAAGAGCAGGAATAGAGACAGCCCGAGTGGCTGGAAAAATCTCTGTAGGTGATTCTGAAATGCTCATTATATAAATGTGTCTCCTGAAGTTGAGAGTCACTGACCTAAATAATTCTTTATTTTGCCAGTATAGACCATGCTTCTGAATTTGATACATTATGGAACCTCTAAATGGTGTGAAAAAAGAAGGTCGTAGGCAGGGAAAGGTTGGTCCCACCCAAAAGCATAATTCAGGTTTGCTTAATTAGGCACATGATGAAACAGGCTGTGGCTTCATGTACATCAAACATCCACTGCTCGAATCTGTTCTGTAAACTTTTTAGCTTTGTTCCCCAAAGCCAAAAATACACGTAAAACCTGTCAAACATTAAGAAAGGAAGCATGCACCATGCAGAAATGCATACTAATCAGCCCAATGTAAGAAGTAAATGTAAAAATCTTTATTATGTAAATAGTAGGCAAATATAAAAAGTCTACAAAGATTAAAATGACAGCTGGTCACAGAAGCAACTAGATTTGATGGGATAAAAAGAAATATCTAATTTAATACATTAAGACTTTTTAAAAATCTAGATTGAATTATTTACTATATAACATGTCTTTTTTAATGTGGTGTGTTGTGTGTATCTTTTTTCAGGAGAGAGAGAGAGAGAGAGAGAGAGAGAGGTCAACCATTTGCCTCTCATACACAATTGAACTGGGATTGAACCCACAACCTAGGTATGTGCCATGACTGGAAATCAGACCCATGAACTTTCATTGTATAGGACAATGCTCCAACCAACTGAGCCACACTGGCCAGGGCTAACGTTTTTTTATATATAACAGGCATCTGCTATTTATAGCTCAAAATTAAAACATAATTATGGGAGGATGGGGGAGAGAATAGATGATGATCATACTAGCTGTGTGGCCTTTGCTTCAATTTCATCATCTGTAAAATAAGTATAACAATGGTACTTCCCTTTTCAACTATTATGTGTATTACAGGAGTTTACCATACACATGCCCAACATAAGGTAAACTCTATATACATATTAGTATTGTTCTAACTTGCTTAATTTAAAACACTTACAAAAATGCAGATTATGTGATAATATTCTATAGGCTGGCCCATTAAAAAGTTGAGTCTATGCATGCTTGTTTACATATATACTAGTATTTTAAGGTGAGTTTTATGAAGTTAATTGGTGACAAGCTAACTTTTATGTTCTTGTCTTGTCAACTAGAAAATGAAACAATAATTTCCAGGCACTTCTCAGGGAAATTTCAGGCACGGCTATGAATTTGAGGCATTTATGTGTTAGAGTAAGGTGATCAGATTTAAAGCGGTACACCACTAACCAGGGGGAGGGGGGTTCTTTATTTTTCTTTCTTTTTAAAAAAATTATTACTTAAAATATTACAAAGAGTAATTGGGACTTTTTTAAAATGCTGCGGGACGCAGGACAAACTGTTAAAAATCAGGACTGTCCAGCCAAAAGCGGAACATCTGGTCACCTTATGTTAGAACCATGTAGAGGGATCAAACAGAGTTATGGTGGTGGAGATGGTATACATCAGAACCTGCCCACAAGGTGAGTGTTGGTTTCCCCATGAATGAAGGACTGAGGTGTGGCAGCTCTGTGGACCAAGGAGCAAGAGCAGGCATTCTACTTTCCAGCAAGACCCAAAAATGAAATAACCTCTGGTGATGGGCAAGTAAATGTACACACACCTGGACATCCAATACTAGCAGAGCAACCAGGGAGCCACAATGAAGATCTCTGGGGGAAGTGAGCACAGAAGAGCAAATGTTGCCCGGGGGGGGGGGGGGGGGGGGCGTCACCCACCTTCTTATGGGCCACACAGACTTGAAATATGAGACTTCAACCTAGAACACTATTATTTTCTAGACTGTGGGAATAACTAAATTTTGGAGCACCATTTAATACATATATATATATTTATTTTTTAACTTAACAATTATGGACCAGTACTCACCAAAGCATGCCTAGATTTGTGAGGAAAATATCGTTGTAACATGTCCAGATACAGAGTCCTTCTGCCACAGAGATCTCCAGGATACTGATCCAAAACAGCCTGGTACATCCAGTGTTCTTCTTCACTTAATTGGAAGTTTCTGGAAGCAACAAAAATATTACAACATGTTGTTAAGCAATCACAGAATTTGAGCGACCTCAAACTATTCAAGCTATTAGCAAGTAAGGATGATTACCTAAAATGAAGCCTCTTTTTTTTTTAATACATTAGCCATACTAAATATCTGCTATTGAAAAGGTTCTAAATTCTACTACAATTGGTTCTTTCAATCCTTTATTTGATCTTGCCATGAGTTCCAGGCATAATTTAAAGAAGTTTGACAATGAGACATAGTATTGTTAAAATATTTATTCTACCTTGCCTATATTTTCAAAATATGACTAGTAAATGAAATTTTTAAAACATCGGGAAATAATTTATTAAACATACAGATTTTTAAAAAGGAATTTTGCTTATTCAACAAAGTTCCTATTTCTAGACTGGAGAAAAATACAAATGGAGACAGTTAAATGAACAATTAGATGCAGGAAACTAAGGCCTGAGGAATGCACTTCATTTCAGGTTTGACTTTAAAAGCAAGTCTAAAAGTATCTTTTACTTTACCTTCTCAACATCACACTTTCTTGGGTAAGAGTAGGCATTGGTTGCGAAAAGATAACCAATAACATTACAATTCAGATCATTAAAGAAATCATTGGTAAAGAGGATCCTTTCAAGTCACCTTACCAATAACATGTCCACCAAGCTCCAAAATGCCCCTTTCACTTGAGAATACTCTTAGCCACAGACCTGGTTTGTGCTCCTATGCAGAGTTGCTGACCCTTGAACAACACAGGGCATCCGCCTGGTGCAGATGAAAATCCATCTCTAACCTTTGACTATAGTCAGCTTTTCGCATTGGCAGATTCAACCAACCAGGGATCCAAAACACTATTTTCGATCTGACTGCTGGAAATGTGCAGTTGGGAAATTGCAGTTGGGAATATGAAAACACTGTTGCGGTTGTTTGAATCCACAGATATAAAACCACAGATTGGAAGAATTGTCTCTATTTATTAGGAAAAAATCCTCATATATGTGGACGCTTGCAGTTCCAGCCCCTGTTGTTTCAACAGTCAACTGTATTAGCAAAGCCCTATGTGGAGTGAAAAAGTTGCAGTATCAGCTTGCACTCTATACTGAATTAATGACTCATTATTCTACAATTATTTGCATATTATTGTTCCTATTTAATAATTTGGAATAATCAAATACAGATGCAATCAGAGGGAATATTATTAGCAACAAATATTTCCTTGATTCATGATGAAGACTTGCTATTGTTTATTTCTACTACATCAATGGTCTTGTACTTTAAAGTTAACTGTACAATACAAAAAAAGTCCATACATCTTCACTGCCCTTGAAAAATATTTGACTATTTAAAACAATTAAAAAAAACCTCTTTAAACCAGTGATGCTAATGCGAATTCCACTGTCTTCACACAAGTTTAACTAGTATCTGTAAAGCATCTCATTATTCTGATAAGTGGAAAGAAAAAATATTTCTCAAAGAGGATAACCTCTAACAGCTCTATAATTGAGGGAGTGAGGAGAGGGTCACAGATGTTCTACCAGAAAGCAGGGTACTCTACGGTTCTTCTTTGTGGCCTAATTTGTTACAGAGAAAGAATTTGAGATGAATTCATTCATTGAACACCTTGAGTGTCTTGTTCCGTCTGAATCAGTTGGGCACATATAGACAGTCAAAGGCTTCTGAAAACAAAGCATTTCAAATAGGGATATTGAGCCTGGAGAAAAGCTTGCCTGAGTGTATGTAGCATTTAAAACACCCTTAAGTCTTCAAGGGCAATATCTGATGCTCTCTCAAGGAACTCATTTTCATTCATGATAACATAAATGCATTTTAATAGCAGAGTGAGCCACATGAATTCTCTATTACTACACCACAGCCACAATAATGAGTTGACCTAAAGTCCATGTCCTCATTCGTGTTTTTAAACTGTTCCCATAAAGGGACTTTACCACAGTTTGAATGTCTACCTTTGTTTGATTACAAATGTGGGTGGGTGCCTGCGGGAATGTGTGCTGGGGAGGAGGATGTGACAGAGCCTAAGTTCAGTAATATTTTTGTTCTTTTACATTGTCATTCATCTGTATAAAGGATGCTTTGAAACCATGACCCATCACCTTTATTAGGTAGAATCCCCAATACCAAGATGCTGATCATTCACAGATGCATCTTCCTTCTGTGGAGAATTGTTGGAACCTGTTGGAAGCTGCCTCATGTAGAAGGCTGCCCTCTTACACAAGGACTAACCACAACTGAGGACTGATTACCGGAGGCAGGGCTATAGAAGCCCCGCCTACTTACCCCAAGATGGGACCAACTATGTGATAGATACCATTTGTGCTGCAGAGTTTCACTGTGGGAGCAAACTGCAGCTCATTCCCACTGAGATCTCTGCGTAGACATTTCCCCCTCCTCTATTTTGCTTCCCTTATTACCCTTCTCCGGAGAGCATTGCCCAACAAATCACTTCTTACACTCTCTGTGTCAGCATTGCTGCTCTGAACCGGACCTAAGGTAATATACAAGCTTTCTTACCCATCATTTTCAAAAATAGTTTCAATTCTTTGGTAAATGAAATACTTCTAAGCAAACTGCATTGACGGTCTCTCATACTGAATGGCGGTGCAAGATTTCTCTCAAAGAGAAAGTGCAAATAGCAAATATTCATAAAAATGCTTTTCAAATAAAAGCACACATTAAGCAGTGTACATTGCTATAACTAAATATAGCAGCAGGAGAATGTGTGGTGCTCACTGCATTTTTTTACACTGCGTGAATTATTTAGGTGCCATTTTAGTGACGTCATTAAAACCCCTTAAATGTATGAAATGATAATATAACATTAAAACCAAATATGTCATGAACAATGCTCACATTTATTTTGCTCTTCTTATTGATTTTAGAAACCTCATCAACAGCTTTTCCCAATTGCCACAATTACACAAATTGTAAGTCATTTTCCAGTATATGTGGAATAAAAAAAAATCTGAAAAGAAATCATACATAAATACTCACAACACTATTATTTTTAGAGTATTCATAGCAGTTTCCACAGCCACAGGCTTAAGTCTTGGAGCAAATAGTCCCATTAGCAATACTAATGGCACAGTCACACATCTCCATTAGGATGCTGCTTGTGAGGGAGAAAACTCCCACCACTGAGTCTTCTGGATGGTAAAATTCAAACATAATAGCCTCTTCACAATAACAAAGTAGTCATTGCTTACATAACCTCTAAAACAAAATCAAATTTAGTATATCTGCATTTCTAAATTCAAATCTGGACACTTATCTTTCCTAATCCAACCTTTAGCTTTCCAATGTTCAGAAACAGACTAGCTTAGCTTTATAAAATAACAAAGGTTAGCTTTTACCTTCCAAAATTCTTGTTTAATTTAACTGCTTTGCTGGTGATTATGAAGAAAGAACAAGCTAAATTACACAGATTGAAGACTATTCTGATCACTTATCCCCTTTCTGAATTAGAGAAAAAATGATTGTCATTTTAAAAAAATTAAGAGTTTACAATTTCCTATGCTTTTGCAAGTTTTAAAATATCTCTAGACAAAAGATCTTTGGCAGGTCTCTGCAATTTGTATTCTTTTTGTCCACCCAAATTTTCTAATTTACGTTGTTTTGTAATTTTTATTTTTAAAATAGCACACTAAAGTTCTACAGCTTCTAGGTTTATTGGGCACTTCCAACACTGCAGGGAATTTCAGCCTGCGGACCTATGAGATATTTACCTCTCAATCCCACCTACCATCTCCTGCCCCCAAACATTGAAGTCCACTGACCTCGTTTTATCATGATTTCCCAGGATATGAGATAAAACAGATAATTTAGAAAAGGAGGACTACTGGGCTGTGAGAATTCAACCAGACCGGGGCTGGTTTTCTCCCTATTTCTACCTATTTGAATCATTCCGAAAATCCAAAACTGACTTACAATTAAGTTAGCTACCAGTTCTCTTAGTAGTCATATTTAAACCGTTTCCCTGGAGTTTGGTGTCATGCCATCAAGATACTTTGGGGGTTGGGAGGGTAGCCAACAGTGGCAAATAAAATTCATAAGGGTGATAGGTACTTGAACAACAAAAAACGAGTCTATGAAATGAAACATTGTGTTTACAAACTTGCTGAAAGTTGTTTTACATTTTCTCAGAGTGAAGGGAGTTTCCCCACCAAAAAGGTAATTAGTGCTCCCTGAAGCTTGCTGATGCAGTGCTCAGCAAATGAGGACTGCCTCGAGAGTGGGAAATGGCCATGGTAAATCTGGCTTAAAGAGAATCTCTTCCAGGGAAACACTGTCAGGGGACACCTAATGCTCCTCCACTAAAGAAACATGCTTGCAGTAGCCACTGTGGATGGATGTGGATGAAAGAGAGCTCTCACGCCATCGGCTTGGCTGGCTGCATTGGGTCTGACCCTCTAGAAAAGAGAACTTGACTTCACTTCTTAACATTGTCTTTCCAGATCCGCCCCATCCAAACACCAATTCTAATTAAAGCCCGGTTCCTGAAACTGTCTTCCCACCCACCACCCGACCACAGATCTATTGTCCAAAGACAAGTCTATCTTTGATTTTCAGCCTGATTTACAGGGAGCACCCTGGCCTCGGACTCATTTCTGACCAATGGAACCTGCATCTTGGGTTTTCTTTGGTGTGTACATTTTCTTCCCATGGGATCCATTCCCACTTAACAGTTCTTGCCTCCAGGGTCCCTAGGCTCTGCCCAGTCTGGCTATGCAGGTGGGAGTTGACAGCTAGAATAAAGTGGGCCCTCAGGAATATGGTCAAAATTCACTGAGTTGAAGAATCAACAACAGCAGGGTGGTCCACCAGACCTTGGACCACATTCTTCTGAGGGGTGGAAAGTGAAAATATGGCAGAGCTCTAAAAGTGATGGCTCCAGAATTTCTTATAGGCAGGTTAGGAATGAGAATCTGTTCAGAAGAGAAGGCTAAGTAATTATTTGGAAGCTGCAATTTTTATTTCCACAGCAAGCCTGTTGTTTTTACTTATAATTTTAAAAAATATTTTGCATAGAAAGTTCAATTTTTGCTTAGAATGTGTATTTTTTTAGAGATGGAATGTATACTTTGGGGATGATGGCAAGACTCCTAACCCATCCTTTTTTTCTACATCCATCCACCACTAATTTTAAGAGGCAATATAGTTATTAGTGGAAGTTTTGACAAAATACGATCAAGATAAAACAGACTGTTAAAAGTAAAAAGTAATGACTCAACTACCCCATATGCCAGGTATTAAATAATTATGTTCATCATAAAAAGTGTAAGGAAAAGAATTAT
>PVJC01008243.1:0-49050 GCA_004026665.1 Murina feae | reverse complement strand
TCTCTAGCATTTTCTTGAAAAACCTAATAACCGTGGTTTTGAACTCTATATCCTGTCGTTTTCTTTCCTCCATCTCTGTCATTTGTGACCTGTTTCGTCTCCCCATTTTGGCTGCTTTCCTTTCTGATTTAGGCGATCACTGCGAGGGATTAACCTCTAAGCCACTTGGTTATGAGAGTCAGCTGTGTCTACAGTGGGAAAATTTCTGTGCTGGAGACACCCTTATGGGGCAAGAGTTGTTTCAGTGGAGCTTTTATGCTCACTGCATCTGCCCCGAGTGTGTTCCTTGTGGATCTGTTTTGTTTAGGTTAGTCCCACTCTGGCCACTGGGTTGGGGCTGGCACCTGTATCTTTAAGGAGGCGTTGATTAAGCCTCTGCCCTAGCTCTGACGCAGCTTGGGAGGGGCGGGGCCTCGGGGAGTTCGCCAGGCGGGGCGGAGCAAATAGCTATGGCGCTTCTCAGTTCTGCGCTGAGAGACACCAGGTCTCTGTGTCCCATGGTAATTGCTGCAAGCAACGCTGAGAGAAACCCGTTTTGGATTTCCTCCTGGTGCCAGTCAGTCCCCCTTCTCTGGGTGTCTGGGTCCTTAGAAACTCGCCTGGAACTGGAGTTCAGAGCCGCTGGGGACTTGTGGCTCTCTCCGTTTTGGAAAAGAACCACGACCTCTGGTACCAGCCCTTCCCTGAGCCCCGTGCGCGTGCCTCCGTACCTCTGTACTTTGCTTCCGCTGCTCCTCTGAGTCTCAGACTCTTCTCTAGTTGTAGAATTTTCACTGAGCCAGCCTTCCTGTGGGTGCGAGTGGTGTCCGTGTGTTCTTTTCGAGGTTTTTCTGAAATAGTTGTTCACAGCTGCATTTACGGTGTCTACCCTATGCCGCCATCTTGTTTCTCCTCTTGCATATGTTTTTAAATCTGCCTCTGGTCACATATTTAAGAGAAATCTGTTCAATGCCTGGTTAGGACACATACCCAGGTTGCGGGTTCAGTCCTCAGTCGGTTGCATATGGGCGAGAACAGATTGATGTTTCTCTCTGTGTCTCTCTTTCTCATCGCGAACCAGCACGGCACCAGGTGGGGACCGAATGGGCAGTTGTTGCATGAGTGCACTTGGGACCCACATGTTCATAGCGCGGCAGCGCTCCCAAACCTCACCGGCTCCAAATAGGAAACAGCTGTCAACATCAAAGGACAGAAAAATGCTCTCCAACTAGACGCCTTGGATGTTGCCTCGGGACTGAAGGAAACACCACTTGAGGAGCTAGAGAAACCGGAAGTATGTCTAGATTGAGTGTTTTTGGACTGCCACTTTAGCAATGAGAAATCAGGAGATTCATTCCTTTATAGATCATTGTAGAGACAATATTAAAAAGGATGAATAGTTCTCTTCTTTATTATCTCCTTTAACATGGCAAATAGTTTTGTGCAGCATTCATTTCCTCTGAATCCTAAGATTAGCATGAAAATAAACTTTTAAGTAGCAATGCAATGCGGGAAATTGACTCCTATTCAGATATTGCATTATCTTTTCCACCCCACTTCCACTGCCTTTTAAAAGTCATCTTCATCAGCTGTACATCCACCAGAAGATCACCGTCTAGAACTTCACCCTGACCTCTCAGACATCATGAAGAGCATCTCACTGCTGCACTATCAGGAGGAGAGCAAGCATCAATCAGATAGTCAAACCTCAGAGGGAAGACAGGAGAGGTGGGGGTGGGGGAGAGATCAACCATAGGACTTTTATGCGTGCATATAAGCCTAACCAATGGACACAGACACCGGGGGGAGGGGAGGAGGGCATGAGAGGGCAGGCAGGGAGCAATGGGGGGATAAGAACACATATGTAATACCTTAATCAATAAAGAAAATTTAGAAAAAAAAAGGTGCTGCAGCTTGTGTTCCAGACACCAAGCACCTGGAAGTATACAGCCCGGAGTTCATGGTGGACAGCACCCAGCTGGGCTTCCTAGTGTCTGGCTGTGACCGCAGCCCGACAGTGTATATGTACTTGCCTGAGGCCAAGGACAACTTTGGTGGCTTGTGCCTGCTTCATGGGGCAGACTTCCCCATGGGTTTCCCACCTTCTGGAAGACCTTGTACCTGGGGAAGGGGCGGGCTGCTGAGGGGCCCAGTAAGAAGTTGGTTTGCAGGAGGACAAGCACATCACACGGTTTCCACACTGGATGGTGGCATCGGGCTCCTGCTGCCCATGCAGGAGAAGATCCACCAGTGGCTGCTGATATTGCAGAATGTGCTGACCACTATGCTGCCCCACTAAGCTGGCCTCAACCCCTGCGCCCTCCGAATGCTGTACGTGCAC
Source organism: Murina feae (assembly GCA_004026665.1). NCBI lineage: Eukaryota > Metazoa > Chordata > Mammalia > Chiroptera > Vespertilionidae > Murina > Murina feae. The sequence goes on along the minus strand of PVJC01008243.1, from coordinate 46,730 downwards.
TCACGCACTCTGCAGAAGGAGCATCCTCCACAGCGAGCTGCTCAGAGGCTACCTGTACCTGAGCACCACAGAGCCCAGCGAGCTGGTCAAGAATATCCGCACCATGCCTGACCTTATCTGGGATGACCTGTTAGAGATGGACCACATCAATGCCCACTTCTAGACCCCTGGATATGGCCATGGCCCATGTCCTGCCCTCTCCCCTTTTTTGTATAAAGTACAATAAAGATTTGTTTGGTTTGAGAAATAAAAATCTCCATCATTTCTACTTGGCAATGAACCTCCAGCATCACACTCAAAATTAACTTAGAGCTTTCATTAAGTGCAGTCTAGACAGTATGTGTCTTTCCCCAAATCCAAACAATAACTTGGTTTTCCTCCAATCCAAACCTTCCTTCTAAAGAGAAAAGGAGAAAGCATGTATGGCTGCTTTCAAACCTGAGATGAGGTAAGTTCAGTGTTCAATAACTTCATCAGAGAAGGTCTAAATTTTATGGTGGGGAAAACCAGGCTTCAAGGTCAGTGAGTGTTTGCAAATGGTACACAAGCTTCCTGTATAAAATGTGTACCAAGGAATTGATGTTGGTGGTTGGAATAAGGCCATTTTAGTCTTACAGCAAGCTTTCCAGAAATAATGGCGTTATAGTAGAGGATAAGTTATAAGCAGATTACTGTTTTTAAGTATTATTCAGAATGTTAACAACTAATATAATGGGCTTTTTATTTCAATTCTAAATAGCAAGTGACAACCTGATTTTTAAAGTTCTCCAGTAGCTCTCAGCAGTCATGTGGATTCCAGAGAAAGCCATGCTGTCTAGCTGACAGAAACATAATGTTTTATTTTCAGCCGTTGTTTTCTTCCTTTTGTGTCTTCTGTGCCTGTTATTGACAGGGCAGCCAAAAGAGGCAGACTGGGCGATTGATATCTGGCAGGTTTCATCACTGGGAGATGGGAAGAAATGTATTTCCAAAATGGAGGTTCTTGGTGTGTTTTACGTTTGTGTGAGATATGAATTGGCAGAAAGATTGTAATGCATGTAATGCATCCTGTGATACTCCTGTGATACTTCATGTGCCCTTGTCACCTTTGACCTGTGGATCACCTCTCAGAACAGGAGCTTTTCCTAAATGTTTGGCTTACCCATTCTAGGAGGTCTTGAGGGCTTTGTGCAGCACGGTATTTTTTTCAGGGGGCCTTCCATAGCTACACATCTGCAGTGGTTAGGAACTGAATGCATGGAGTGCTTTATTCACATAAAAACAGAGTTCTGTAGAAGCCTCAGGTTCTTTTCAGCAGCTTTAGTCATTTCTGTCTCTGTACACCTGTTGCCCTTTCAACATTCCTCTGCTGTTTGTTCTTGACTAGGGCAGTAATCACTGCCATATTTGCCTCTCTCCTTTACATAGCATAAAGTCTAGAATGCAGTAGGTGGTTTTGTTTATTAAATGTCTACCCCACCACCACCACCTCTGAACTGAGGGTTAAAACTAGCAAAATCTGACAAAATCTCAAATCTACTCTAATAAAAGAGTAATATGGAAATTAACCATCTCTCCGAGACACCTAAGCCATGCCCACCAGCCAAGCCACACCCACCAGCCAATCAGAGCGGCTGTATGCAAATTAACCCAGCCAAGATGGAGGCTGGCAGCCACGGAGCGAGCAGTGGTGGGTGCAGTGTGGGTGGCGTGGGCGGTGGCAGGGGTGGCCCATCGGGGTGCGGCATGAACCTGTGTGACCAGGACAAGGTCCCGAGACCCTGGAGTTCTTTGAGCTGCTGGGGCCAGACTACAGGGCCGGCTCCGAGGTGGGTGTCTTGCTCCCTGTGGAGCCTCTGGGTGGGTTCCCCATCCATGGCTCTGCAGGGGCCCCCAGCTGGAACCCGGGCTCTTTGAGCCACCAGCAGCGATGGGGGGAAGCCTACCATACCCTGAGCCCTGAAGTACCCTGGGCTGTCCCATGACCAAGAAGCCATCCCTGGCTGCGAGAGGGCACAGGCTGGGCTGAGGGACCCCCCAGAGTGCACAAATTTTTGTGCACCAGGCCCCTAGTATAGTATATTTGCTAATATGAATTTGGGGCTTAGAACTGAGTCTGTATGATACTCAGGTGGGAAGGACTTAGGTAATAATGTTTAGTTTCTTAGGAAAGTAAAGCAAAACTACTTCAAGTCCTCATGCATCCAGTGTAAATACCTTCCAGCAGCGGATTTCTCATCTGTAAATGAGGAAGTTGGATGAGTCTCAAGGATCCTTGCAAGCTTAAAAATTCAGCATCTTTGGCATAAGGTACTAATTGCTTTTATTTTGCCTTGCTCTTTATATTTTGATGATCTGATGTTCTGTTTATTTTTCAGCCTTGCAACTAACAATAGACCTTAACTATAGTCAGAACCTGCAAGGGAAACCTCCAATCATTGCTTTGGGTTTTTTAATGCTTGAATGATATTTGCAACTAGCATATTAGGTTACATCTTTCATGTATATATCTTACAACAGCACTTTGAAATATAAATGAAAGATAATTAATTTTAATAGAATCATTTCAAATTATCCTCTTTCCCACTATTACAATGTCCTCTCTAGTTTATAGTAGTTTATTTTGTTGTTAAGTAGAGATTACCTCTTCTTTCTCAGACACATTGTGCCTACTCAAGCTGTTGTGAAAGGCCCACTATCCAGGACCCCATAGCCAGTCTGGTTGGTTTTAGTGGAATCTCTACTTCTAGTCTAAGTGGTTCATTTCATCACTTAGAATAGTAGCAGTTCTCAGATATGTATATTCCTCAGAGCTGGGGAGTTCAGGGTCACTCTAGGAAAGACAGTCCCTTATGTAAAAAAAGTGGGCACTCTGTCTCCTCATGCCGGCCTTGTACCTAAAGGGTCTCCATTCTGTTGCCTCTTCTCTAGGATCCCACTTCCGGTCTCATTCCTCCTGTGTTCCCCTGCCTGTTCTTTAAAAGCCTGAAGTTGCAAGGAACTTCAGAGATCATGTATAAGTTTGACAGTGAGGAAGCTGAGGCCTGGAGAGGCCATTCAAACTTCTTAAGGTCAAACAGCTAGTAAGGGAAGAGTGGGACCTGAACCTTTTCTTCCCCACCAGGCTTGGAAAGGGGCAGGAGAGGCATTAGAGTCCACAGTGCAGTTTACAATAGCAAGACTTTCCTTTCAGTTTTTTTCTCTCTTGTTTTACAAAGTGTTTGTTTTTTTTAATTTAAACTTTCCCAGTTCTCTCATCTTCTTACATGGAAGGCTAAACTGACATCTTGCACAGAGAACTGATGAACTGTTTTCTACAAAATAAACAGTGAAAAGCAAATAGCACGAGTATTTAGGGACATTCAAGGGTCCTCAGTGCCCAAGCTTCCAACAGCTGAGTAAGCTTGCCTGCTTGATGTGTTCAGGGACTGGGCATCAGAGGAGCAGAGTTCCAGTGAGTGAGTGAGCCAGTGAGTGCGGCGTCTTCTTGGCAGAGCGATGCATCTATTTTTCCAGAAAGTGTAAAAACGCAGAATCATCATCCCCGAAGTTCAGAGAGCCTGGCAGCCAACAAGAATCATTTCTCTGGCTCCAAGTGCAATGTTAACAAGACACTGCGTGTCACATCAGAGATCCCAGAAGAGGAGTCACGCATCGCTTTATGTTCCACACAGATCCATGGGGACTGGGGCTTCCGTCGCAAGGGGGGAGTTTCTAGCTCCACACAGTAATATCAATGAGTTTAAGCCTCCATGGAGGAGGAAGGGTTGTAAAGGATATTGGGAGGAGGACTTCACTTCTAAATGTCTAGATGTTGGGGGAAGTTTAAAACTATGAGTAGGAAGTTTTAAAAGACTAACCTGGGCATGATAAAGGGACTGCAGCTTCTCTTGCTTTCGTCCCTTATTTCCTTTCCTTTTCTCTCTTTCCCCCTTTGTGCTGTCATTCCTAGCCCCAGACCCTAGTTAACTTACAAACTGCAAGACTTGCAAAAACATCTCCTGAGAGAACTGTTCAGACAGAATATTGGGATGGGATTGTACCAACACTCCTGAGGGACATTCCAGTTGTGAATTTCAGGGCAGTTAAAGAGGAGAACTTCTGCCTGAGTGAGACCATGAGGACATATACCCCTGTTTTCCCCTCACCTAGGAGACTCCAATCCTGCCCCTGGTCTTCGGGTTCTTCCTGATGTGCATGAGGTGAATAAAGCTGTTAGTCTCAAGGAGTCATTAAAGTCATTTTCTTTTGATCAGAGGATTTAGTGTTCATAAATAAAAGGGCTTTAACTGACTTTTCAACCCAGCTGAAAACAGAGATACCCAATAGTGTCAGAGTAATAAACTTTGTTAAAACCAACTCTCAAAATTCCATATCCTTTTCAGTAAGGTTGAGAGAGGATGGGTTTGTAAACATTGTCAGGCCGTCCTATATAACAAAAGGCTAATATGCAAATAGACTGAATGGTGGAATGACCAGTTGCTATGATGCACACTGACCACCAGGAGACAGACACTCAGTGCAGGAGCTGCCCGCTGGTCATCAGTGTGTTCCCACAGGGGGAATGCTGCTCAGCCAGAAGCCAGACTCATGGCTAGCGAGTGGTGGAGGGAGTCTCTCCTGCTTCCACCTCTGCTTCAGTGCTAAGGATGTCTGACTGATGGCTTAGGCCTGCTGCATGGGCCTAAGCCATCAGTTGGACATCCCTGAGAGCTCCTGGAGAGGGCACAGGCCAGTCTGAGGGACCCTCCCGAGTGCAGGAATCTCATGCATTGGGCCTTTAGTCTTCAAATAATTAGCAGCCATATTTTAGTGTGCTCTGAGGCTTGCGTTTACTCACTATGACCCTCCGACTTAAGGAATAGTCAGTAATCTTAGTCTGCTATCTTCCAAAACTTGGAACAGGCAGTTTGTGTTTAAGGCTGTTGCAAAGCAAGAAGATAAGATGAATTATAGTTTTTCAGCTCTCCAGATGATAAGGCCAGGTAGCTTATTTGATATCAACATGCTTCTCTTGATGAGAAGTAAGTACAAAGAATTGAGAATTACCCAGAATAGGAAAATATCAAGGCGATGCTTCTCTCAGATCACCTGGAGGTGCATAGGAAGCAGATATGTAGCACTGAGGGTTGTAGGATGAGGGTAAGAAACAATAAATTCTAGGCATTTTGTATCCCCCTGTTACTTCCCAGAACATGTAGTCAGAGAGACTGTAATACAGTTGACCCTGAACAACTCAGGGGTTAGGAGCAACGACCCCCTCAAATAGTTGAAAATCCACATCTAACTTTTGACTTGCATAAAAATACCTACTCATAACCCACTGTTATGAGTAGAAAGCCATAGTGATAACATAAACAGTTGATTAATACATACTTTGTATATTATATGTATTAGATACTTTATTCTTACAATAAAGTAAGCTAGAGAAAAGAAAATGTTAAGAAAATCATGAGAAAGATAAAACACATTTATAGTATTTATTGAAAAAAAAATCTGTGTATAACTGGACCTCTGTAGTTCAAACCTGTGTTGTTCAAGAGGCAATTATCCTAGCTTACCAGTCTTCTGTCACAAGAAACTGCTTTCCACCATCTAAAAGGATGACTTAATGCCACGAACATTGCGTATGTGGTCAGGTTTGAGTGAGATAGCCTCACTTACTAGTTGTGTATACCTGGTCAATCCACTAACCTTTCTAATGTTTTTCATCTGTAAAACAGAAATGAAAACATCTATCTTAATAGGGTATTATCAGAATTAACGCACATAAAATGTCCAGCACACTGTCTGTGACACAGTGGCTCTTCACAAGCATTTCTTCCTCTTGCCTTGCCTGCTTTCTTGTACTTCAGCACGTTGTGTTCTAAGACCTCTTGCTCCTCAAAGGCTTTGACACAGAATTCTGTATTGTCTCTAAAAGTTTCATGCAGCCTGTACACCCAACTTCTGCTTAATTGCTTCCTCCCACCACTGTTCTTGGTAAGCTCTCTATAACTCAGTTTGAAGTTTAACCCTGTTTGCCCCTTGTCAAGAAAACTGTGCTTGGGGGGTAAGCTACTTCTGAAGAATTGTGCAATTTAGGAAAATTAAGTTTCAGGCCAGCCATGTGGCTCTGACAGCTTATACTGCTTGGTACTTAGCAATAATGGAGAAAATGCCAGTAAAAAATGACAAAATGAGAGAGCCCTGACCTACCAGGTAATTATATATTGAATATGTCTTGGCTCAAACCAGGAATGATTTTGCTTAAATGAACTAAGGGCAAAACTGCGTGTTGTAAGTCATATAAAACAAGACCAGTGCCCTAGGTAATTAAAGATGCAAACTAGAAGCACAAGATGTTTGAAAATGGAAAATGACTATCACTGGCTTCAAAGGGGAGAGGTGTGTGTGTGGGGGAAAAGGGCAGATCATTTCTCTTTAATGAATACATTTCAGAAATGTACCATATTTGGGCATGAAGAAAAGATAGGCAGCTATTCAAACTAGCACTAACTTTTTAAACATTAGAACAAAAAAAGATGAGAGGTATAGGTTGTCCAGAGCCCACAACCACTCTTCTCATCCTATAGCTGCACAGAGAAGGCAAAAAAGGTAAAGAGTTTGAAAGAGATAAGTACAAAACCGCAGAGTGAATGTGTGCAGGAATGAGGATTAGAGCCATTAAGTACTTTAGTCACTTGATCCTGCTAATCTTTGTTCTCTAATGTGAAAAATTCATGGGCTTTAGGAAGAGAATATTGTAAGTTCTTAGATGAAACCAAGGCTGACAGTCATTGTTATAATCCCCACATATTTGCACCCTATCTCTTCAGTCATCAGAAACAGGAAGCTGGAGAAGGCAGGCAGAGAGATTAGCTCTCCATTTCTCAGCACATTATGATTTTACATTGCAGCCTCTTTAATTACTGAAAAGTAATTCACTGAATAGTACCCTAGTGGCTTGAAGAAGTTAATGCAGTTTCCAGAAGTGTCTAACCTTCTCCCAGGAAGTAGCTTAAATACAGAGAAAATCTGGCTCAATAAATACTAAACAAGAATCACCTGGTAAGGGTCAAACTCTACACAACAAAATTGAACCAATGGCCCATTTAATCCAGTACCTTCTCAATAAATCCCTTTCACCACAAAGTGCTATTTGCCTGGTAATTTCCAGGAATTGATGGCCATTCTTTCTCAATCCTTTGAGGTCAGGTCAATATCAATTTATCCCTTCACTCATTTCATCATCTATAATCCATCCATCCATCCATCCATCCATCCATCCATCCATCCATCCATCCATCCATCATCTACTGTGCAAAGTTTGTGATAAATAAGACTCAGTCTTTCTTGTAAAGAACTCACTGGAAAAGGGAGATGGATGAGCTAGAAATCCATAACAGACTCTAAGAGAGGTCTATAGAGAGACAATGGGCATCATCTGTTCCAGAAGCTGTCATGGATCAGCATTTTCCCACAGTCTGTGTAAGTTGCTGCCTTTATGTGCTCCACATGACTCCGTGTTTCCCTGTATTCTAGCACAGATCACATATGTTGTGACAATATTTTTATTGCATTTTTCTCCCCGCCTATGATATGGTTTCCTTGATGGTAGGGACTCTGTCTCAGTTGTCTTTTTCCCTCAGTGTCTAGATCATCCACAGGCACTGAGAAGGCCTCAATAAATGTTGCTTGATGGACAAATGGATGAGGATACACTATTTTTGCTGTGAATCCAGCTATATCAAGGAGGGCTTTGACTTACACATACAACTACATATTGCCTGGTTATTTTTAAGAGGTAATAGCTGGGAATGACCTCAGAATCTCAAGTTATGGGTATAAATAAGTAGGAATTAAAATAGGAATACCTTTTTATTTATGGCTTAGGCAAAATTTGAAAATTGTGTGGGTGGCTCACAATTGCTTTCAGAATTAAAAATACAAATTCATCATGAATATGTAGATGTGCTATGTGTAGAAGCATCCTAGATTGCTTCCTTTACCTTATATGTTATACTCAAACAATCTCTACATCTTGCTCATTTATGACCTTCACATCTTTAAAATCTATTCACTTCTCTCCATTTTCACTACTATTATCTTAGCATAGGCCACCCTCACTTAGTTCATAGAAACTGTTCCATATTCCTAGATTCCAGTCTTACCTTTTCCTCCCTGACACATATTCTCCACATGGAAGCCAAAATATCTTCTTAAAGTGTATGTGATTATGCCTTTGCCTTGCTTGAGACTCTTCAGCCACCCAGCTGCATACAGGATAAAGCCTTAACTTGTTAGCATGTGATGCAAGGTCTTCATATTCACCTCTGTATTGTCATCCCCTGATTCTTCTCTGTTGATCTCCCTGCCCTATGACTACTCCATGCTTCATCTTTGTCCTGCCTCCTGGCCTTTGTGCCACTTGATCTTTTGTCAGATGTTCTGTTCTAGCCCAGTTCAAGCCCTACACCCTTTCTTCTTTATACTCCACTAAGTTCTATCAGCATAAATGTGTCTTCATTCAAAATCCCTTTCCTGAGGGTCCACTTCCTCTTTCCTCCTCCCCAAACACATGCCAGCTACAAGTCATTTCTTTGTCTTTCCATAGCTCCTGTGTCCTTTTCACACCAAAGTGTGGATGCTTCTTTGCTTGTCTATATACACTAAATCTTGTTTATGTAACTCTCTAATATTTATTATTAAGCATTAAACACTTAACAGCTAAGAAAGAAATGACTGAAAGTAAAGTAAAGGGTAAGTGAAGGGTCGTTTCCATTTCAATTTTTGCCCACACTGGATCTTTCTTTTCTTCTTTTATTTTTTTAATTGTCACCCAAGTATATTTTTCTGTTGATTTTTAGAGAAAGTGGAAGGGAGGGGTAGAGACACAGAGAGAGAAATATTGATGTGAGAGAGACACATGAATTGGTTGCCTCCCATATGCACCCTGACTGGGGTCAGGGATCAAACCTGCAACTGAGGTATGTGCCCTTGACCGGAATCAAACCTGGGATGCTTTAGTCCACAGGCCGATACTCTACCCATTGAGCAAAACCGGCTAGGGCTGAATCTTTCATAGTAGGATTCATTTCACGTGAATCCTTGTGTTTAGTGATGGGAAAACTGGAAATAGAAGTTTTGGTGAGTCAAGTCCTTATTTCTGATGCTTCATTAAAATTTGGAAAACTAGGATGACCAACAAACTGATTTGCCTGGGACTGTCCTGGGTACTTAAAGTGCCACTTCCTGGGAGAGCCCTTATTTCTGTTTTTATCCCCAAAAGTCTTACATGCTGTGTAATCCCCCCAAATCCTGTGCAAACATGGCACAGTGGGACTGTTGTTTACCTTACCAGTAGAAATCTCAGAGCTTGGAGCTCATCCTTCTAGAACTTCTCCCTGGAACGTCCACAACCTGCTTCCAGGGGGTGCAGCCATATGAAAAAATTACAAAAGATTAAAAAAGGTTAAGTGTGAGTTGAGGCTCTCTAAGATCAGACCAGCTTTCTGTAAGATGAGGAGCTAGAAGGCTTAGCAATGTCCTGACCTATGAGATAACTGGTGTGACCCAGCTTCTGCGGAGCTCCTTCTCCTGGCAGCTGTGGGAAGTGGCATGAGTCCTGAACTGAGAGAAGACCTGGACTCTTAGATTCCTCAAAGCTAGTTGACCTTGGGCCCACTATTTAATCTCTTTGAGTTGTAGTGTCTTCATCTGTAAAATGAAATGCCTTTCCTATATATATCCCAGGTTGTTGGAGACTCAAAAGGATAGTGTATGTGAGAAAAATTTAAAGCCATGAGTGCTCTGACATTGTGACTACCCTTATCCCTTAGCAATGCTAGGCGAACATGTGCTGAGTTTTTCCACCAGAAGTTATAGTTGGCGTATTTCTAGAAGTGTCTTCCCTCAAAACAGACCTGTTCAGAAACATGAAGGCAATCTGCCAGTGTGTGATGCACAGCTGCACAGGTTGGGTGTGGTGCAGCGCTGGCCAGCCATGAACAGCAGTATCTGTCTTGCCAAGATGCAGCCGGGGGTCATCTTTTGCAGAATGGAACTGTGCAAATTACACAACAGTAATCTGACTACCTGATCATTATTTTTAGTGACATTTGCCCAATTAGGCCTCAGACCATATACAGGATGAGTTGAATTTTGAAAGCTGTATTGAAATTTAGCATCCACCCTTAATGCTTGTGTGTGTGTGTGTGTGTGTGTGTGTGTGTGTTTTAGAAGCATGATGTTGCCTTGACATTTTATTCTATTTCTGCCAAACCATAGAAAAACTACCAATCCTGATGCCTCTCTCCTTTTATGGCATTTTTGAAACATAAACTACTTTTGAGATAACATATCCTACCACCTTTGCAGAAAATCTATGCCATCTCTCCTCACCACTTTATCCCCAAACACATGCTCAGTTACACCATGATGTGTCTGCACCACAGAAAATTACTGACCCTGTGATCTGAACAACAAAGTGTTCTCAGAATATATTGCCTCATCTGTGAGGTTTGATTAAACCATTTATCAGCAAAAAATAAAAATTGCTTTTCTTTGAGTAGCATGTCTGGAGATTCAAGAGTACTTTGTGAGGCTATTGTGATCTCAGCATTTGTAGTAGAACTGCATACTGTATTACTAGTTTGTGATGATATGGAAGTGAGCTTAAATTAGGAAGGAGATTGTCTTCTTCTACTTGCACTGCTCATCACATCTGGGTTTGATTCTGACAATATTGTTGACTAGATTAGAGCATCTATAGGCATTTAATTGTACAGTTTATATATGTGCTTGCTTTTGTTAACAAAACCATATCATCACTCATCCGTCTTGATACATATGCACTGAATTCTTTTCCCAACCATGGAGTTGGATTTATGGTATGTGCTTTCTTACTGAAATGAAATACCTGGCTAAAATTAGGGATGCAGTCTCCCCACTCCCCACCCCCAGCTCATATAAAACTCATTAATTCCAAGGCCCTCTGAGTTGCCATCTTTATCTTTCCACCTCTGTTACCTACTTGTGGAGTAGGTTACTCCAGCGAATGCAAGTTAGATGGCGGCACCGTTTGATCCTCTACAACTCCACAAGACTTACGTGAACTTCACATATGTGGTCACTTTTCATGTTTCCAGATGGGGTTACATTGAGCGCAAGATGATTTGAGCACATTGTTACCCAGCCCTCATTATAGACATGGTGCCAGAAGACTGTGGGAGACAAATGTCTTATTTACACAGCTACAAAATTGAAGAGTAGTTGATTCTGTTTGAAGTTTTTAGAGAGGTTTTGTGGAAGAGATTGATAACATTAATTTATCCTTCTAACATTTATTGAGCAGCTACGGTGTACTGGGTACTGTGCACATCATGGAGATGAAATCAAGAGACACAATTCCTAAAGGAGTTTAGCATCTTAGGGGCTGCCAGATTTGCAAATAAACACAGTGACAACTGCTGTAAGGGAGTATGTAAACTGTAAGGAGAGCATGGGTGTAGGAGAATTACAGTTTGCCTGGGGGTTTTGGGAAGTTTTCCTGGTGGGAATAGAATTTGAATTGAAACTTGAAGAAAGATTAGAAATTAAACAAACAAAGAGTGTTGCAGGAGGGGGAAATGTACCAAGAACTGCAGGCAAGAAAGAGCTTGGTTGTTCAGTACTTTGGAGGATTAAAGTGTGTTTATGTGTGTGTGTGTGTGTGTGTGTGTGTGTGTGTGTGTGTGGGAGGGGGGACTAAGGGGGAGGCTGTGGGCTGGATGGACATAGGGAGTCAGAGTCAGGCTAATCACAAGGAATTTAGCTTCAATGCTGTTTAAGTGCTTTTTAAAAAAATCAAGGCAGAGTTTGTGACACATGGCAGAGGGGAGAGCAGCGATTATATATTTCCCTCAGTCTAGCTGCAACTCCCCTGAGTGATGGAAAAAAGCTAGGTGTGCCCTTGAGAACATGTCACATGTGAGTGGGAAAGAGCTGAAGTTATTACCTTGGAGGTTGGGAACTGTCCAGCATTTTGAGAAGGGGTATATTGGGCCAGATTTTCATGTTACTAACGAGGAAGTAGGCGAACAGACTTTAAGTGATTTCTTTTCAGGTTAAAGATCCGGGGAAGTTTAAGGCAGGATTTTACTCATGTTTACTAACTGCACTAGTGCTGTTTTTATCTCACTAAACAATGAAGAAGAAGACTAACGGGGCAGGGTTTACAGTACACAGAGGAGAGATGGCTGAGTGCTGGGTGGTTGAATAGAATGGAAAGAGAGCAGTTGGGCCAAATATTAAGCGTTGAGAAGGACCCTCAAAATATTAGAGAAAATGACAGATGGGCATCTGGTAGAAGTCCTAAAATTTATGGTTAAAGATCTGTAGCCTAAAGGGACATTTTTGGAGAGTGATAATCAAGTTCAGGAAGAAATGATGGAAGGGAACTCACATTATGCATCAATAACTCTAACATGTAATTTATCCGGAATCTAGTATGTTGATCTTGAAGTGAATAATCTAGTTGGGGATTGGGAATCCCAGCCATGGCAGCAGAATTCAGTTTAACACAGTTCCAGCTCATCCTCCAATGGGGACATTAGTTATTAGAAACATGAGAAGTCCCAAGAGCGCGGCCTATGAGAATGGTGCAGCTGGGTAGTGGTGCTACAACTCAGTGACTTTCCTTATTCAAGCACAATCCTTTGGGTCAGAGATAGCTTAGAAGTAATGCTGCTTTAAAACACACAGAGGATACAGCCACATGAGAGGAAGCATTTCTCAAGCAAAACTAGCTGGCTGGGGACAGCAACTCATTGCCCCAGGGGCTTTATCTTAGAGAACTTTCAAATATGGGCTCCTTAATTCAGAACTGGTTCTCAGCCGGGAGGGCTGTGGTCTGAATACTGAAAAGATATTCTTCATTGCTTTAATGTTTTGGCAAATCTCAGCTGTCTTGGTGACCTTCAGTTGTTATTCTTGCCTAACATATCTGCTTGACATTTTCTAGAAGCTTTATTCTATTCCTCCATGTTCTAGAAACCTCCAGTGAAGTGAGAACCAGTGCACTGGACGTATGACAGATCGCTCAAATTGTCATATACCAAACCTATGAAAACATTTTCTCTTAGCCCTAGCTGGTTTGGCTCAGTGGATAGAGTGTCAGCCTGCGAACTGAAGGGTTCTAGGTTCAATTCCAGTCAAGTGCACATACCTAAGTTGTGGGCTTGATCCCCAGTAGGGGGTGTGCAGGGGGCAACCCATCAATTATTCTCTCTCATCATTGATGTTTCTATCTATATCTTCTCCCTTCCAATCTGAAATCAATAAAAATATATTTAAGAAAACATTTTCTCTTAAAGTTTACTGAGACTTTTTTAGTGTTTAACATATTAAGAATATGAGCCCTAAAGTGTGGTGTAGATTAAGCCATGTGCTGCTTTGTTTTGGCACTTGTATTAATATTTTCCTTGGATATGCTCCATGTCTTAGAGAGCATCTGCAAAGACAAACATTTTTTTTCTGACTTGTAAGATCATAAGGACATGATAATACGTAGGTAAACTGCTTTGAGTTTCTTGAATACCAGCTGAAAGATAAACAGCACAATCTAAGTAATCATGCCTACTCTAGCACCTGCCATGTCGTAGTAGCTTATAGGTAAGTCTCTCCATCACAAAGAAACAGAAAAAAAACAAAAACAAAAAGGAACATCATTAATCATTAATGCTGATACATGTTAGAAGAATAGAAGAAGTGGAATTGCCAATATTTAAACTTCATTTTTTCTTTTAATTTTTGAAAGTGGGAAAAGAATATTCTTTTTTATATTTTCTTTTAAAAAATGTTTTTCTTTCTCTTTTTGGAGGGTGGGGAGTTTGCTTTGTGAAAAACAACCTGGCTATTGAGTTCCGGTTAGAGGGAAGGCATCCTCAATATGCAGGATGAGATATTAGAGCAAAAGATAATGCTGAAAGCCACACTTTCAACGTTCAATTTCAGCGCTGTCCAGAACAACTATAAAACCTGGAGAAAGGTGAGTAATAGATTTGACAGCTTTGCTCTAAAATGGACCTTATTAATGAAATATAAATTATAACCAGGCACTTCCTATCAGCACCCTGCACAGTTAATGATAAGCAGGCAATGAGATTTATATGCCCTTAGCATTTTTATAATGAGTCTGTTTCTTTGATGACAGTTTACTGTCAAACATTATGCTTAGAAACTTATAGCATTTGACTCAAATGAACAGACAGTTTAGTTTCATTGTAATTTGTTCTGGTTTTCCCTTTCATGAGGTTCATACTTTCACTTTGCTCTTTTTCCTTTTTTTTTCTTCTTCTCTAGACTAAGCTCTTTAACACTCCACTGGAAATGAAGTTTTGAAGTGGGTGCACACTGACTAGCAGAAAGTGTGTGTAACTTGAGGGGAAAGGGTTCAATGAGTTCCAAGAACAGGCATGAGGAGTCTAAAAGAGAAAGTGTGTTATACTCAAGTATTAAAAATGTGCAGATGAACCAGGATGGAGGATGTAGAGACATTGGGAAGTGTAATAGGAAGAAATTGGGTAGGGAGAAAGGCTTTGAACTTTGAGGGGTGGCCCGTATTCATTTGTGGGGAGATGACATCCCATTCCCTTTTGGAAAGAACCGCACCTTGATTCCCAGAATTGCCTTGAGGACAAATGTCCAATAAATGTTGCTGACAGATTGACTGAAGCTCAAAAGAGCTACCAAAGTGGTTCAAAGAAACACTCTACAGAGCTCTGCTGCCCCCACGGGGTCACTGTGCCACACAGTTCAGGTGGACACAGCTGTTGGACCTGATACACAGCAGGGAGTGTGACTCTGGGTAGCAGGTGCCTGATTTTCAGGAACTAGAACTGCTGCTCAGACAATGTGGTCTTGTAGATAGACCAGCTTTGAACACAGGTGCTTTCCACAGGTGGTAGTATTAGAATAGCATTTATGCAGCATTTTAAAATAGCTCAAATGAGCTGAAAATATTTTTATCTCTTCTATCCTATGCTGTCTGTCCTGTTTCAGATTCTTTACGCCCATTTCACCTTGCTAAATATCCTATGTCCTCTGGCTTGGAAGGGAGAGCTGGAAATAAGCACTATGTTTAAGGTCTAGGATGGCTGTCACCTTTGCCCCACCTGCTCTTCTGACCCCAACTCCATCTCAACCCTGAAACTTGGCCCTACAATCCATGCCTGGTCTGTTGGATCCAATATTTTCCCCCCATTGATTTCAGAGAGGAAGGGAGAGGGAGAGAGAGAAACATCAATGATGAGAGGAAATATTAATCAGCTGCTTCCTGCACACCCACTACTGGGGATTGAATCCACAACCCGGCATGTGCCATGACTGGGCATCAAACCATGACCTCCTGACTCATAGGTCTATGTTCAACCACTGAGCTACACTGAAGGGCAGATCCAGTACTAAAAGATCACCTTCTTGATGGTTGAGTCTTGCTTTTTCTGAAAGAACCTAGAATCATTGTAGAGCAGGCTGTTTCTGGTCAGAATGCCTCTTGCATTTGGAGCACAAACTGTGTCAATGGATATTCACTAGTAATTAACCCCAGGTCCCACCAAGGACCTGAGTGGGTGCTCAGGCGCATGCCATTTTAATAATGATTTCAGTTATGATAATAGTATCACCATTTATTCAGGTCCAACTATGCATCGGACTCTGAGCTGGGTAGTTTACATATTTTATTTCTGAGTGCTTACTACAACTTTGTGAGGCAGTATCCACATTTTATACAAAAGGGAACAGCGTCTCTGAGATGTGTCAGAGCACAGATTTATATTCAAAGCTCACAATTCTTTCAGGAATAGTAGAACCGTAAGTGGGAGGTGATACTTATTCAGAAAAATAAGGAATTCTAATTTTTCATACCACCATCCATCTTACTGTGTTGTTTTGGTCTCAGTTGGTAAATTTATCTTCCTTTTCCATGAGGATATTGTTTCATGTGATCATTCTTGTCTCCAAGCTGATTGACGACATGTTAAATGTAAATAATGTCATATTTAGGAGAGAGAGGGGAAGAACGCTTTGGCATTCTCCGAGGCCCACACCAGGCAAGGCAACAGACTGGGAGCCAGGGCTGTGCAGGTTATCCTACGGAACTGGGAAGTTGGTGTTTTTTCACAGGAAAAATCACAGTGTCATTTCCATGGTGATCTCCAGCATGCACTTAAATTAGAACGCCATGGTGAAAGCAGGCATTGAGGAGGAGGGGCTGTCAGGGAGAATTATGATTGTCATGGTGACAACTTCAGAAGAGATTAAAGAGATTTAAAAGGGTCATGGACAGAAGGCAGCATTTCTCTAGTGTGCCCCAGAGGTCATGTAGCTGAAGGAACGCAGCCCTGGTGAGTGTGCAGGACGCAGGAAATGAGAGGCACGTATCCCACCATTGGCAACGTTAGATGTCGGTGAGATGTGTGATTGAGTGGTTCTGGCTCAAACTGGGCTAGAAAGTCCTTTCTAGCCTGGCCTCATATTCCTTTAATATAGCACATTATGTGCATGGGACTGTCTGCCAGTCTTTGGGGCTTGTGAGATACAATATTACTGAGATTGCTGACATTTTATTCATAGGCGATAAAAAATAATGCATTGGTTATCAAATGTCTTTCATTAACATCATATTCATGCATTTTATGTAGCCTTCTCCAAAATTAAAAAAAAAATCAACAACTATTGTCCTTAGAAACCAGGAGAGGGCATGTGGAAAGGTTCTAAATGAAGTTATAAATATTCACATTATAATGAAACCTTGCTAATTTGTACTAACGACTGGGAAACCTATTTCAAATTACCAAATTAGTGAGTAAGCCAGCAACCAGGATTTCAAAAACCCACAGACAGCACCAGAAAATGAATTTGTTCTCATAATTTCATCAACACAATTGAATTTTAACTACTGAGAATAATTTGTAGTTTATATTTTGTTTATCTTGCAAATCTGTGTGCATTTTAAATGGTAGTGGTGGGCTATTAGGGTAAAATGCTTTTTTAAAAATGTGTGGTTGTGGCTAAAACATATATGTAAAACAAACGCACAACTGTTGGAGAAAGAGAAACTGAATTTTGTCTAAAGGATTTTTACTTTTTAATATTTGTAAGTTGTAATTCCAGTTATAACTTTGCTCATTTCTTCTTTTAGTTATCAACCAGACTATGCAAAATTTGACAAAATGTTGCACAAAAGACTCATAAGCCTGAGTGAAATCTCTTAATTAACCAGGCATCTTATTTGTGAAAGAGGCAATTTTCCAAAGCACAGTTATGTGAAAATGGAAATAGACTGACATTAATGGCAGTTTGTTCTCTGTGACAGCAGCAAATCCACATCCTATGACAATGGAGGGGCCTGGTGGGTAGCACATAGGACCAGCTGTGACCTATCCATCAAAATGCTGGGGTGTTTTTTTTTGTTCTTATTGTTATTAAACATTCACTTTCATACTTAATTTTGTATTATTTTTCATAACTATAAATTTCTGCCTCCACAAAAACCAAATTCTCCCTGGTAGTTGCAGGCAGAGGTCTAGACTCTTACAGAAGAAAGTCAGTGGAGTGAGGGCAGCATCCAAGAACATGCATGTCTAAAACGGAGGAATCCTCTGTAAAAATGGAGAAGCAAGGAGCTCTGGGCTGAGAGAATTCCAGAGAGGTGGAGACCTGACCCTATCCTCCCTCAGCCCCTCTTTTAGACAGGGCTCTCCTCTATCATCTGGCAGGAAGAGAATCTCTACTTGCCCACCCCTCACAGAGACCAGTGCTTCCACCTGCCTGGGTCTGACAGGGGCTACTGCATCGAATCTCAAATAGTGTGGACTCTGTAATAAATACTCAGAGCCACCGGTGATGTGGAGATTTGGAAACATCCTCCCACCCCCAATCTTGTTTCTTTCCACAGTCTTGTGCCTCTACTAGTTTTTGTAAAACTTGGTTTCCTGACTTCTACAAATCAGGTTAGTAAGTACAAATCAGATGCAATTGATCAGCTGTAACCAGATCTGGAATTGCTTAGGTTTGGCCAACTCCATGGACCCCTGAGAACAGCATAGCAGATTCTGGGAAATGTTGGATCTGGAGAATGTACTCTCAGGTCTGCTGTACTTCCCATGCATCCTCTTGTTTCAGTAGCATAGATGTAGAGAGTTCTCTCTTTCCTCACTAAACAGAGACTATGAAGCAGGAGATTGAGGCATGTTAAGTTGGACTGAGGACTAAGAAAGCCAGAGAAAACCCTGGTGAGTGTGCAGCCATAGCCTTGTTTTACCCCTTTGTCCTTAAACTGCTTATCACATTGCAATAAGAGCCTATGACTTTCAAAGTCAATTCTGGGCAAGAAGGGAAATGTACATCCAGGAGTAGAGATTGGGGATGGGGATTTTGCTACCATATATATTGGATTTCTCTGAAATATCTTGCTTAGGTATGATTTAGTCATATACCTTTGCAAGCTAAAATGGAACCAGGAAAGAGGCAAGAATAACTATTATATTTAGAGAACTTAGGATAGATGCATTATTCTTGCTCATTGCTAATTTTGACTTTATCTACACCTTAAAATGCACTGTACTTGGCAACCTATGGTGGCTCTGTATTCTTTGAGGAAATAAGGAATGTGAGTCATATTTTTCAAGGGAAGTGTTTTTAATCTGAAGACCTTTGAAATAACAAGGAAATAAAGCTTTTCTCCCTCATGATTATTTCATCAGAATTATATGAGTTTGTTATTTATTTATTTTAAAGCACCAAGTATTTTGGAGAGCGTCAAGTATTTTGGAGAGTCGAGTTTGTTGGCGATGCCTCATCTTTTCCTCTTCTACTTTTACAGTTTTGATAACTTCCTTGGGTTGTTTCCCTGGAGATGGTGATGATAATGGTCATAACTGGTACACTTACTCTCCATCACTCTTTTAAGGATGCAGTTGGTCTGAGTGGGTAAAACTTCTTGTAATGAAATCCCATTCCAATTACCACCATATAGAACTTAAAGCATCAGCAGAATACACTGGGAGCACTTCAGCATCTTCTTGATGTTGTTGTTGTGTGTTTTTTTTCCCCATCCAGCTCAGATATTATTACTTCTTAAGCTTTCGTCTGCAAGAATCCATCAATGTCCGTTTTCGATCTCTCTAAAATACTCTCCAAAGAGGATTCAGAGGTAGGTAATTTTCTTTATCTGAGTTTTGTAGAATTTAGTTCAAGTTTTATTGTATTTCTAAGAATACTCTAGATGCCCATAGAGATAGCTGAGTTGAGTTAAAATACACAGGCTACAATGCATTCATATTCTTAAAATATTTTTTCAGAAAGAATAATCAGAGTAATCATTTCTTTTTTTAAGAAATATATATATTTGATTTCACAGAGGAAGGGAGAGGGAGAGAGAGATATAGAAACATCATCAATGATGAGAGAGAAATATCAATCAGCTGCCTCCTGAATGCCCCCACTGGGGAATCAAGCCTGCAACCCGGGCATATGCTCTGACCAGGAATTGAGCCATACCTTTCTGGTTCATAAGTCCATGTTCAACCATTGAACCACATTGGCCGGGCCAGAGTAATCGTTTCCTTGTTCAGAAGTGAGGTGGTGCAAGCACTTCTTAATAATTCCGAAGGTTTGAAAAACCAATGCCTTTATCTAGTTATGTTAAATTGTTATAAAAGGTGTTGAAAATATTTATGGCATGTATCAACAAATAGACATGGTGAATTCTTCTAAGGAGTTGACAACACAATATAAATTTTTGGAATCTCTCTGGACTACAGCAACTTAATCTCATCAATGCTTTGATTCTGTTAAGATGATAAAAAGATGATAATACTTGTATATTCAAGGAGAGAGAAAGCTAATGGGTGTTTCCAGAAACTTTTACAGAGACTTAGCAATTGGAGTTAATTGTTCCATTAATACTCTATAACTATGTTGGGGAACATTAGAGTCTTGACATTTCCTCCTTTTATTTCTTCCTTTTCATTCTTTCAATTTCTAGATGTGTTTTTAAAAAGAAAGCAAGAATGATTTCATTACAGTTATCCTTAATCAAAAGACTTTATTCAGCTTCTATGTTCAACTTCTCCTCTTTCTCAACAGCTCTCCTAAAAAGTAATGAATGAACATTCTTAAATATGAACAACAAAAGGAAAATTCATTTTTAGTTACCATTTTCTCCACCATCACATTTCCAAACTGTAAATAATCCTATCTAATAAAAGAGTAATATGGAAATTAGGCATCACTCCTTCACAAAGATAGCTGCTCCCATAGCCACAAGATAGCGGCGCCCAGTCTGGCTCAGCCCCACCACTGAAGTGGTCAGGCCTCTTAGCCAGGCAGGTGGCAGGGGAGGCAGGGAGCCTAAGGGGTAGAACAGGTGGTCAGAGGGGGCTGGGGGTCCCATGCCCAGGCCAGAGGCCTTCACCAGAGGCCTCAGGCATGAGCAGGGGTGGGTCCGGTGATTGGAGGGAGCAGGGGCAGAGTCAGTGATCATAGGGGTATGAGGGTGCCCTACCCATGCATAAGGCCTGGGCCAGAGGCCTCAGGCCTGGGCAGGGGCAAGGCTGAAGATCACAGGGGCCTGGGCTCTGCAGAGCTAGTGAATGGAGGGGCAGGGGCGGAGCCTGTGATTGCAGGGGTCTGGGGGTCCCCTGCCTAGGCCTGCAGCCTTGGCCAGAGGCTCAAGGGTGAATCCAGCAATGGCAGGGGCCTGGGGGTCTCCTTCCCAGGCCTGTAGCCTTGGCCAGAGGCCACGGTGAGGCAGGGGCAGAGTTGGCAATCTCAGGGCCTAGGCAGGGGAAGAGCCAGTGATTGGCGGGGTAGGGGCAGAGCCTGGGATCGCAGGGGTCTGGGCAATGTAGGGGTCTAGGGGTCCTCTGCCCAGGCCTGTAGCCTTGGCCAGAGGCTATAGTGGGGAGAGGGCAGAGCCTGAAATCAGAGAGGCCTGGGGGTCCCCTGCCCAGGCCTATAACCTTGGCCAGAGGCTGCCAGTGGGGCAAAGGCAGAACCAGCAATGGCAGGGGGCAGGATCAGAGCTGGTCATCACAGAGGCCTGGGCTCTGTGAAGCTGGCAATCGGAGGAGCTTGGGGGTCTTCTGTCCAGGCTTGCAGCCTTAGGCAGAGGCTGCAGGCCTGGACAAGGTTGGAGCCGGTGATTTCAGGGGTCTGGGTGTCCCCTGTCAAGGCCTGCATCCTATCCTCAGCCAGAGGTTACAGGCCTGGGCAGGGGTGGAGGTAGGATTGGAAGGGCAGGGGTGAAGCTGGTGATCAGAGTGAACTACAGAGGAAACACCTTTTCTTACCGCTCATTGGCTAAGCTCCTTGTATGCCACTGATAATATTCTTAGTAACTTGGATAAGAAGCATCCAAAAAGGTGATTTAGGGTTTTTCCACCACACTCCTGGAGAAAAAATGAAGGTCTACTGCTGGAGCGCTAAATAATGTTATATCCTGCCCTAGCTGGTTTGGCTCAGTGCATAATGCTTCAGCCTGCTGACTGCAAGGTCTGGGTTCAATTCTGACCAAGGGCATGTACCTAGGTTGCAGGCTCCTCCCTGGCTGGGGCCCAGGTCAGGGCATATGCAGGAGGCAACCAATCAAATTGTTCCTCTCACTTTGGTGTTTCTCTCTGTTTTTCCCTTCTCTTCCACATTCTCTAAAAATCAATGGAAACATATCCTCAGGTGAGGATAAAAAAAATAAAGAAAGAAATGTCATATCCTATGAAAGACACATCTTAAAAATGCCTAAAGAAATTTGTCATTTTTTCATGGTGAAGGGACTGGAGTCTGTGTTGATGAAAACACCTTGGTGGCTGCGGTGACTGGCAGTGGCTACAGCAGCAGGTGATGGGGCTGGTGGCTTCCTCTAATTAGCCTGTTCGCCTCCCACAAAGGGAGGCCAGATTGCGGTTTAGGCCTGCTCCCCAAAGGGAGCAGAGAGAGGACCTAAGCCGTCAGTAGGACACCCCCTGAGGGCTCCCAATATGTGAGAGGGGGCAGGTTGGGCTAAGGAACACCCTCCCCGCCGCCGTGCACGAATTTCATATACCAGGCCCCTAGTTACCTTAATAAAGAAGAAATTAAACTAAAGCAATGAATATTATTTTCTACATTTGTTTTTTTACATTGTTCACTTAATTAAGATTAATACTATTTTCTGGTAGCATCATGTTATAGAATTCTAGCATATATATTGCGGTTAACAGAAATCCATCTAGTTTGTGTATGTGAATGCCATCCACTTACAAGCTAATGTGCTTATTTAAAGTCTGGAGAAATATTTACTGCCATTTAAACTCCACCCATTCCTGAATTGAAACATTGATTAAGCACCTTCTATAAAGAAGATATGATGCTACCCATTTAAAATATGCAAAGATACATTGCACACTGGCCTGATTTCAAGCAGTTTCCAACTAATGTATTTATTAAAGAGAAATAATCACAAGATGTAGTAAGAGAATGTCAGGCCTGATAGTAGAATGGCAAAGGGTGGTAAGCTCACAATGGGCTGCTGTGCTCAGAGAAGGCTTTCTGGGTTGTGCTTGATAAATGAAGTATAAATTAGCTATGGTACCTATGAGGTATATAGGACTCTACGAGATCTGTAAAGGATTGAAAAGAGAGAGGCACAGTGCTGTAGGGAGGGGGGTTGGCACAATTAAAAATGCATCAGCCAAACATTACAGGGTGTTGGGGTGGAGTGGAAGGGCAGTGAACAGGTCAGTCAACCTGGAGTAATGGGGAATAAGCAGAGGCGTGACAGACCAGACAGGAGACCGTTCTTATATGCCTGAGAACACGCCACTCAAACTAGAACTTTCGGCTGTGACTTCAGCAAGTCAGGATAAATAAATTCCTGTCCAAGTGCAAATTAACCTGTTGTCTCAGTAATCAATTTGGTTTCAGTATCAAAGACTGGGTGACTAAACAGTACTAGCTAGTGGTCTCTATTTCATTCACCATGCTTTGCAAAGAGCAAATAAACACATATTTTCCATACATAGTGTGTCTATATATCAATCAATGTTAACGGTTCTCAGAAAATCCTCATCACATGGCCTTACATGAAACCCTAGCTACATACACAGATCCCATTATGTACGTATGTGTATTCTGGACAAAGTTTATGCAGGTGTTGCTGAAAATCCTGGTGTATGGTAACAGCTTTTGCTTCACCATACCCAGAGGAAGGGTTTTCTTTGATATGTACCTCCTTCTGTTATTTATAGGCATTTTTAATGATGAAAATGAATGGACCAACCCTGTCACAGTCTGTTCATGTCTTATACATGTGCATGGTCTTTGATCGCAGCTCTAGGCTATAATCTATAATTAACCTATGTTCAGATTGCCTGTGGAAACCACCAATGCTTTTTGTTTTTCCAGGTAAACTCTGAGCAGGTGTCACTACATACCACCAAGTTTTCTAAGGCCAAATCCAAGGGCATACATTAAAATAGTACTACAGTAATTGTTTTAAAAAGATTCTTGATTTATTTGTAGAACAATTACATCTAAGCTTACCTTTCACAGTGTACTAGTGGATAAAATTATTTGAAGTCACTTGTCTGGCGAGTTACTGAACATTTCATAACACATCATGTTGTCTAGAAAATAATTAATCATGAGGCATATTGATGACAGGTTTGGATTTTAGAAAACAGTAATTTATAGTATTAGCTCAGTTGTCTTGATGACCTCTACTAGACTGTATTGGTATTTTACTTATTCTTCCCTCTTCTTTGCCTTCCAACATACCAGAGAATAATTCATATCGTTGCTAACCTTTGCAAATGATTTCCCCAAAGGTTTTCCTTCATCAATACAAGGGAAAACTAACCCGTTGTCATCATCTTTTACAAAGTAATTAGCCATGAATAATTGTCCCATCCACACATCTTCTAACTGAATTGATTTTCTTTTCTTTGAAGGTAGATCTATTAATTGTGGTCATGTTAGAATGCTACCACCTTTTTATTTTCCCATTTATTACTCCCTGCTTTTCCGTGAATATTCTAGATTACATTAGGCTGTAGAGTTGAATGCTGTGCGAACATTGCTTTATTATACATTCTATTCCAAAGTAGAAGAATGGATTTTTCTATCCAGATTTATTAGATTGATTCTGGAATATTTTACTTAATGAGTTATTTTTATGGCATCCTCTACCAACATTGATATGGGAAATTTTGTGCTTGATTAAAAATATCCCATGGGTATTTTCCCCCAGGATTTTTCTTGAAATCACCTTTTGGCTTCCTAAAAGTAAAAACAAACAAAAAACAAAAAAACAAAAATTGCCTTTTCACTGAGCAGGAGTTGATTGCCCGGTAAACTTGAGAGACTCACATATAATACTTGGAAAAGGGCCCTGACAAAGGATAAGGAAAAATAAACAGACCACTCCTCTGTAAGTTCTGTTTCTAACACTCAGATGGGATTTTTGTCTATGTGCTCTACTAAGGAGCTTCCCTGGAAAATTATTCAGAAGCTTTGGCTGTTACAGGAGCCAAGAGGTTAGTTATGCCTTTGCTTGCTAGTCTCCATTAGTCACTGATTTGCTTCTGGGCACCATTCGAGGGATTAATTTTTATCTACAAATCCCTATAAGGTTGGGCCCTGGTTATCTTGGCAATAGTGTTTCCACTCACTCTAAAGGCAACTACAATTCACAAGAGAGGCTCCTTATATATGATGAGAAGCCAGTGCTCCGTGCTTAAATGGGTAACCTTAATGTTGTGTGACTAGAATTTGGCAGTAAACAGGTATTTTATGTTCTGCCAAGATTTTACTATCAGATACACTCTCCTGTTAGCTATTTAATGAGACAAGGTCGTTTTCCCCCTCTTGCTATATCGGAGCATTGCTTAGATTTATGCCTGATTCAGAAGCAGCTGTTCCCAGTTGCTTCCTGGTACTTAAAGTCTGAACTATGTCTGGTGTTAGCAATTTGAAAAGCCTTTGTAGCTTGGATGCCGATCTGATGTGATGCTGGTGGCTTGGTAAATACACACGTAAGCAAACAGAAATGAAAATAGTACCCAGTTCATTAGTGGAGTGTTGAAAGCCTGGGATACACTCTGAATTTGAAAGTGACTCAGTGATAAAACCACTCTTTCTTGGCAAAGGTAATCTTTCTCTGCTTCAATTTCCTGAGTTAGAATATAAGGATTATATCATTTTGAAACCTTGGCTTCCATGGAGAATAATAAAGATTACTCTTTGGAAGTGAAGTTGCAAATGGTGCTCCAGAATGTGAAAAGAAATGGTACTGATGAGTATCATGTACATTAGAAGAATCCTATTCCTTAGCAGTCTACACATCTCCTCAGTAATAAAAGTGCAGATAAACTTGACCTTTTGCTGTTTCGGTTAAATGTGTTGGCTTTGTCATTGTCCTGGAAACTTTGAAGAAGTTGAAGAAAAATGTGAATATAACAAATGATACAGGAAAAGATAATTTGGCAAACTGTATACATTATCTGAGACTGTATAGGCCAATGGCTCTGATCTTGTCCCCTTCTGAAAAAAAAAAAAAAAATCTCAGGGAGAAATGAAGGAAGAAAGGAAAAATAAAGATGAGGCTGACATGTAGCTCCTGCATCTAAAATATGATTATCTGTCACGTAATTTGGTTTTTGGAGGTCAGCACCACCCAGCTACTGCACTTGTCAGACACTCAGCTTCCCTGGGTGTTCATAAGAATGCAGTGTTAATGTGGTGGGTGTTTATTAGGGGGTTAATGCATGCCAGGTAGGCATTGTGCTAGATAAACAATATAGGCTTTCTGTTTTCCTGGGTCTGACATATCTCATGTAGAGATAAACAACAGAAAGTAAATATAAAACAAAGAAGGGCAAATTACTCTAAGGCCTGGGAAGGGACTGAGGTAGACAACAGTGCAGGTCCCTACTCCCACTGGATGTTCCAGGGAGACTGTGCTGAGGATGGGGCATTTAAGCTGAGGCTCAAAAAGCAAGGAGAAGCCCTGCATGTGGAAGTTGCCAGAAGAGTGCTTCAGACACAGGAATGGCCTGCGAAACATCGTGAGGTTAGAACAAAGAGAGAGCTCGGGGCTGGAGCCCAGAGAGTGAGGAGCTGCCTCAGGAGAGGGTCCTGTTGGAAAGGACCTGGGTTTCATCCTGGCGGGCCTCTGGGAGTTACAAGCTGAGAACTGATGTGATCTGATTCAGCGCTCTGTTGTGTGGAGGATGGACTGAGGATTGTACCTCCTGCAGAACTCTTTTCTCTTCGCTGCCACAACCTGGTTCCGGCCACCATCACCTCTCACCTCACTAACTGCAATAGCCTCTTGATTGGTCTCTTCATATTCATTCAATCCATTCTCCATACTGCAGCCAGTCACCTTTGAATGATGCAAATTTGGTTTTGCTCCAGGGCTGCTTAGAAACCTGCTGTGGCTTCCCGTTGCTCATGGGATAAAGTTGCATCCCTCGCTCACCGACGCCTGCACTGGCTTGGCTTCCACCTGCCTCCTCAGCCTCAGCTGAGCCTGCTCTCCTGGTTCCCTGGACTCCAGACACACGAGGGCTCCTGCCCATTTTCTGAAAGCATCTCATATTTATCTCCACCTCAGAACCTTTGCACTATTTTTTTTCCTGTCAGCCTGAACATCTATCTCCCCACCTTCACAACTTCCAGTTTGTCTCGCTCAGGGATTCTCAACTTTAATGTGCATGAGATCAGCTTTTTCATTTCTAAAATGGGAAAATGATATATATGTCTGTATTATGAGGATTATGTAGGTTAATTCTTGAAATTAAGAATAAAAATAAGTGTTTCTTAAAGTCCGTATCTCCTTCCTCTGTTGCCATCATAAAGTCTAGAGTGGGGCTTTTGCTGTGAGGCAGTGAGTAGCACCCATGCCTATGGCCTTGGAAGCTTCCAGGCAGAGAGATGATTGCATGACGTGAGGTGTAACAGAAGGTCCAGGGTTATATCTCTCACTAGCGCCATCTCTCTGTGTGTGAAAGAATGGACAGAGTACTCTGGAATGCTTATTTTATCATTACATTTTTCTATTTCTGAAATACTGCTATTTCAAAAAGTTCAAATGACTGTTAATAGTGGATTTAATTTTAACTTAGTCAGTGCAGTAGCATGTAGTGAGAGTGGGACTTCCCCAGAAGGACAAATAACCCTCTGGGATGTCAGGGTGACTGAGGTCAGGTCTAGGCATCTGGTCTACCTGTAGTGTGTGGAGTCCAGAGCTCCAGGCCAGAATCCAGGGCCTGGACTCCAGCTGGCTCTGCTTGGCTCTGGGGGATCCATCTTACATTGGGATGGGTTACACACCTGATGGCCATTTCCTTTCTCACCTCTGTGACTGTGCACATGCTTCTGTCTCTTATGTATTTATGTATTTATTTATTTATGTATTTATTTATTTATTTATGTATTTATGTATTTATTTATTTATTTTGATAGCATCTATTTTTCCTTCAGACTAGTTCAGTCCTCACTGGTTCCAGGAAGCCTTCCACACAGTCTGAGTACGGATGCCTCACGTGTTTCGCATTGCAACCTGGGCTGGCTTCTATTGGAAGATGGATTATTATGGGGTTGCAACTGTTGAGAGTAGGTGTCCTTTACATTTCTATCACCCTCACTAGAGTATAGGCCACTAGAGAGCATCAACTCCTTCTGTTCCCATTGCTTAGGACACATTGGACATTCAGAATAAGCTTGTTGAATGTGTGAATGTATCACAATGGCTTCCTTATGTGACATAGGGGTGGTGCAGCAGGAGACACTAGTTTTCTCACTGGAGCAGGAAATCCAAAATTAGAAATTAATAAGAGAAAGAGGATTTAGGGAAGGAAGATATCATTGAAGATAAAACATAATCCTACTTTATAAAATTTCTTAGAGTCAGTATATTTAACATTTTTCCTTTTTAAAAATTTTTGTTTATTGATTTTAGAAAGAGAGTGAGAGAGAGGAAGAAAGAGAGAAAGAGAAAGCAACCAATTTCTTGTTCCACTTATTTATGCAGTCATTGGTTGATTCTTATATGTGTCATAACTGGGAATTAAACTTGCAACCTTAGCATATTGGGGTGAGGCTCTAACCAACTGAGCATCCAGCCAGGGTCAAAGTCAGTATGCTTAGAACACCTTTATTTACACACATTTCAAAGAGGCACTTGCCTGATATAACTGGTAACACACCTAAATATTACACTCTTAGTCCTTACCAGGCCATGACCTCCCAATCCTGATTGTGCAGTGCATTCTTGTAGCTGTTGACGGAACACCTACTTATAGGACCTTCATAACACTTCCTCTTCCTGTAGCTCACTCTTTTCCTATGCAATATACACTAATTAAATATGCATTTCAGACAAGGACAAACAAAAGAATACTCATAAAAGTAACAAACCTGGCAATGCCATTGAAATGTTAGCTCCCAGGTATCTGCTTAGCAGAGTGGAGCACTCTGTTCAGGCTGGCACAATGAGGCAGTTACTTGGCATACAAATTGTTCCTATTCCCTTCAAAGAACAGACTCTTGGTCTGGCAGGCTGCCCACTGACAACTTAGGGAACAGAACATAGCGACTGAAGGCACAGGATAAGGATCAGACTTTTTTTCTTGCCAACCATGTTTTAAGTCAACTAGCCTTGAGGCTGAGATGTCTCCAACCCATCAATGCCTGCAGTCCCAGGAAACTGTTCTTCCTTTGGCCAGACCTGTTGGCACTTAAACATAGGCGTGCAATTCAGCCCAGAATGTGTTCTGCATAAATTTGATATTTTGAAGATCAAATTTTATGTGCTCAGAAAACGAACTTGGAGGAATCACACCTAAACTTGCCTGATAGACTGAGCTTTCAATTTTTTTTCTAAATGATGAACCAAGTCCCATCTCCAAAGAATAATCACATATAAGAAAAGATGTAATTTTTTTAAAGAATAGTTTATTAATGTTTAGAGAGGGAGGGAAAGGGAGGAGAGAAACATCAGTGTGAGAGTGCAAAATCGATCTGCTGTCTCCTGCACACCCCTTACTGGGGATGGAGCCTGAAACCAGGGTGTGGGCCCTTGACCTGGAATCAAACCAGCAACCTCCTGGTGCATGGGAAATGTTCAACCAACTTAGCCACACTGGCCAGGGCTAACATTTTCTTTTAAGGTTGTAAATTTCTAGATCACTGGTCTAAGTCTTTCATATTAGCTTTCCTCCCTGATGTCCCTGATGGTCCAGGAACTCTCCATCTTATAAGGTACTTGCCTCCTACTTCAACTGATGAGATTTGTAGGTAAGGGTCTGTGTATTTTCTAGTATCCTCTAAACACTTAAGCACATGAGCTTAGACCACACATAACTGAGGAATTGTTATTCAGACATAAAACTTTCAACAGGAAATATAAAACACATACTGAAGCAGAAATTTTGACTTAGAGATATTCTAATGTACAAAAAAGACCAAAACTATTGCACTTACTTATATACTTAATGAATTATGTGCACTATGGCAGTATATATTTCGTTCCTGGCCTTTGTCCTATTTTTAATTTTTTCCCTTATTTTTAACTCTATTGTTTATTACTTTATAATGTTTTGAAATGTATGTCTTTATATCTCTGAACATCTTCCTATATGTAATATTGTTTTCGGGTCTTTTTAAAAAATTAAAGTGCTATATTTTTATTTTAGATTGAAACGTACATTTAAAGTCATAGAAGGCAATGAAATTGAGCAAATTCACACAACTTAAAATTAGTTGGAAGATTCTATATATCTCTTCATGTATTATATGCCTATATACATACTCTCCAGATACACATAAATGAAGGATCAAGGACATTGTCAAGCTCCATTATTTCCATGTTATCTTATATCATTTCATAATAAGTTAAAGATTAATGTTAATAAATGATCTCTTAGCTGAAGGCATCCATCAATTGTGTAAACATTTGAAAACTTGTTGATGGAATCTACAGAGTCTAATCTGGATGAGACAAAGGACATAATAAGCACAACAAAAGAAAAATAGATGGCCATTGCAGCATGTTAGAAGCCATAAAAAATCTTGAGTACTGAAGAGGATACCAGAATAAAACTTGCCTCAAATACCAGAGAAGAGTAGCTCTCAATTTCCTATGGATTAACTATGAAATTATTCTACCAATCTTTGGCCAATTATTTTTAAATATATATTTCAGACATGAAGGGAGAGGGAGGGAGAGATAGAAACATCAATGATGAGAAAGAATCATCGATCGGCTGCCTCTTACACACCCCACATTAAGGATTGAACCCACAACTCAGGCATGTGCCCTGACCTAGGATCAAACCATGACCTCCTGGTTCATAGATCAATGCTCAAACACTGAGCCATGTTGGTCAGGTCTCTTTGGTACTGTTCTTAATGAGTACCAATTATTGTTAATAATATACAAAATCTGTGGGGCAAAACAGGGAATTGCAGATTTAAAAAAATTATTACAGATCATTTTCAATGATTATAAATGTTGAGTCTAGGCAACAGCTATAAAAAGAGCATAGGAAGACAGGAGTCGTGGCATGGTAAAAGAAGGACTGATAGTATTTGAATGTGGTAACAAACACACAAGAGAAGAGTTGACATTAAAGAGTGGGGAGATATTCAGGATGAAGGCCAATGGAATAACACACAAGCAAAGAGTGTCCTCATTTTGATATGATTCCAGTCTAGAATATATATTGGTGATGATGTGAAGCTTAGGAAGTGTGGGGATGTGTGTTACATACATGCTGACAATAAAAGAATGATATTACATTTTGCCTTTGCAACTTTGACAAGACTGCATCAAAATGATTGTGTCAGCCCTAACTGATTTGGCTCAGTGGATAGAGCATTGGCCTGAGGACTCGAAGGTCCCAGGTTTGATTCCAATCAGGGGCATGTACCTTGGTTGCGGGCACATCCCCAGTGGGGAGTGTGTGGGAGGCAGCTGATCGATGTTTCTCTCTCATTGATGTTTCTAACTTTCTATCCCTCTCCCTTCCTCTCTGTAAAAAAAATCAATAAAATATATTTTTAAAAAATGATTGTGTCAAAATAGCTGTCTTTGTTTGGAAAAAACACTGTATCAGAGTGGCTGTTTCAAATGGTCAGAGACAGAGACAGAACTTCCTGCTTGTGAACATGGTGATGAAACTCACTTTACTGGTATATCTTATGTCTGGGCTCCCAGACTTCATGGCTGGTTACTGTCCGTCAGCTCCCACACAGAATGGGCAGGGTGAGACCCCACCTCTGTCACTCATCCTAGCTGTTCATTGATCAGTGTGTAAGTAGGAAACCCAAAGTAGAAAATGAACATTCATGATTGTGGATTAGCTATGAAATTATCCTACCAATCTTTGGCCAATTATTTTTAAATATATATTTCAGACATGAAGGGAGTGGGAGTTTTTCTATGTATGAAGTACTGAACATTTCATAAAACTATCCTCCTAGTAGTGGAAATAGGTGGCCCCTGAGGAGAGGTAGATACAGAATAAAAGATGATCCCTCATCAGCTTCACGTTTCCTCATGGGATTAGGAAGGGACCTGCCCTTCAGTGGCCACTGAGCCGTCATTTAGGATTCTCATATTCAGTCACTGGAATTGCTCACGGATATTCTGTTCCTCCCCTTCCAGGTATGCCGCTGGGCTCCACTTCCCCACTCTCCCTTGTAGGTGGGCTTTGCCCTGTGACTTTCTTTTGCCAATGAAATGTGAACAGAAGGGATATGCCAGACTTCCCTCTTCTGCTTTGGAAGCAAGTTTGGGGATGGTACCTCTGCTCACTTGGGTCTCTGACACTACAGGGCAGAGTCCCCACTGTTACCTTCCATCAGGCATCTGCATGACTGAAGGCTAAACTTTGCTGTGTCAAGTCACTGAGATTTGTGAGCCTACCTCCCCTCACTGGTATATTGGAAACAAACAAAGCCATTCAGTGTGCCCGTGCATATGTAATTCTGTATTCTTCCCCCAAACATTGTTAGTTCCAAATGAGGTATTAGGTTCATTTTGATCACCATAAAGGTCCTCAAAACAGAAACTCAAAAAACTGTAACATCTCTACATTGTAATTTCTGATACATTATTACTGCATCATATAAAACTGGTAAGTTCTAATTATCTGTTTAAGTTTGAAAGTTATAATTATGGCAATAACTCAGACTAATAAGGATTAGGACTGCATTGCCAATGTTTCAAGTGCAAACTTTGTGAGCAGGTGACAAAGGATGATTAAAAAGAAATCTAGGGCTATTGCACCAGAAAGTGCAATTTGTTATCTTGTTTTGACAAGTGCAGTTTAGCTTTAATTGTACGTGATAATAATCTGTAAGGAGAGTGGAAATGTACTGGGATTCGTTTTGGAAAGGTGATCCAAAAACACCTCCAGACTGCACACTGTTCTTAAGTCTGCTGAGAAATGAGGTGTGACATTGCCAAGTTTCCATGTGAAAATAATTATGTTTGTAGATTGCCAAAGAATGAACCTAGCTATTCTATTGCATGTTCTGGTCGACTGACACACAGATTTGCCTAAGCGAGGACGTGTACTGCCAATAACTGAGTGTCTTCTACTTTTTAATGTTCAGAAAACTACTTGATAATGCAAACTCTTTTTTCCAGCAAGAGTCCCTGACGTTCTCTGTGTTCATTTACATTTGACTGTTATGGTTTGGTTTGTGCAATCCAGGGTTTTCTGACTGACCAGCTATGTACGCTTGTTTCAAAGCGGTGCAAACTCCAGCATGCTCTGGTCTTCATGTTTCTTTTTCATGTGCAATATTATCAGGCTTCTTAACTTCTCCAGGAAATGTGGTTGTTATTGTATAAAAGAAGCTGAGTTGAACCTTAAAAAATGTAAATACAGCCTCGCAAGTTATCATTTTATGCCAGAGAAATTACCTGTCTCTCTTATCTAGCCCAGGAAAAAAAGAAAAATGCAAAATATGAAACTAGAAAGTGAATTATCCGTTAACTATTTGATATCAAAACTTTCCTAAATGTCTTGAGATATGGTTGCTTAATCTTATTTTTTTTTTGCTGCCTCAAATGTAATCTCATATTTTTCCAACTCAAGTAGACTTAATTATTTACAATAACACAAAATTTGCATATAAATTATATATTAGAAGGAGGGATGCCCCATAAGCAGTTGTATATGGTTTTCTACCTTTCCTACTATTCTATGACTTTGAATTCAGGTGATATGATCTCCCTTTAAACTTTTCCCAGGACTACTTTGCATTACTCCTTATTTGTTCCTTGAAAAGCATCTGCAGATGAAAGGTTATTTACTACAGCCCTTGCACTGGAAAAAAGTTAATAGGAAAAATACTTGTAAGCAGCGCAATGGTATCTGTCAGAAAGGCAATAATTTGTTTCAAAAACCTGTCTACTCCTTTTTCTTTTCCCTCCACTGATACAAAATTACACATCAAATGACTCCAATGAACAAAGAGCAAATGCCTTTAGGAAGTCTAACTCAGAAGTTCTCAGTCTTCTGTTTTCCTATATGGCTCTTTCTAAGGGTGGGGAGTCACCCATGACTAGTGGTGCTGGGGAAGGACAACATTCCAGCAATTCTGGAAGGTAGATGTGTGCTTTGAATGGCTCATCTGGTCATTTTGATGGGGCCTTGTGGTGAAGAACAGGTGTGGGCTCTCCTATCCTTGAAAACCATTGTCCTGATTTTGATGAAGAAAATGTTTCAATAGAATGTGTTGGGGAGGGAATTAGATAACCCCTAAATTCTCTTTAAACTGAAATATTTTAGGTGCATTTTGTGGTTAACAGGAGTTTCAAATAGCATACTTTTTAGAGCCATCTTTGTTGTCAAAGGTGTACATTAAAATTCTGGATCACAAATACGATTGTCAGGAAGGGATCCTGTACTCTGTCAGTCTCCAATAAATAGGCTCCCATTTTTTTGCTATGCAGAGCACCATAGAGGAAATGAAGGCATAAATGTCACCTCCAATGGTTCTGACAAAGCTTTATTCTTTACTGATGACACCCTCCATACTTGGCCTGTGGGGCTTACAGTTGCTCATGTGTGCCCTTCCAGATTCTGCGTTTCCTAAGACAGTGGCTAAGTCTGTGCATGAGACTTTCCAAGTTCTTATTTTGAGAAAAAGTCTTTTTTTGGGGCATTATTTGTGACTTCCTTGTTTAATTCCTCTTCTTACCCACCCCTCATGGCATTCCTGGTCCTCAACATTATATTGCTTCAATATAAGACCTTGACCTCTTCAGCCTCAGTGCTCCTCACTTCCTGGCATGTACATTACCTTCCAGCAAAATATTTCTTGAGTGTTTTGTTCCTCCCTGACTCCAGGCCTTGCCCATGCTCCTCTCCTTGTCTGAATGTGCTTCTAGCTTCCACTGAACCTGTGATAATCAGTACATCGGTACATACTGTTTAGTGAATGGCTGCATCCTCTATTATGCTGATTGAGACAAAAACAAGGGGTATCCTAAATTCCTTCTTCATCCTGCCCCCACCATCTACCCATCAGCAACTCCTGTCAATCCTATTACCAAATATATTTCTCATATCCTAAGAGCTCACCATCTCTGTGATGACTACTCTCTAAGCTACCACCTATTCTGGACATTCAAAGCAAACCCCTAGCTGCTCTCTCTATTTTCACGTATGACCCACACAAAACTTCTCACTCAGCAGCCAGCATGATCTTTCTTTTGAAAGTATAAACCAGATCATGTCACTTCCTGCCTATCATCCCACAGTGGCTTCCAATGGCTCTAGGAATGTGGTCTCTGGTACCTCCTGAAAGCACCTCCTACATCTCTCTTTGCTCATTATATTCTTTAAAAAATGTTTTTGTTGATTTTAGAAAGAGAGGAAAGGAGAAGGAGAGAGGGATAGAAACATCAATGATGAGAGAGAATTATTGATTGGCTGCCTCCTGCATGCCCCTACTGGGGATTGAGCCCAAAACCTGGGTATGTGCCCTGACAGGAAATCAAACCAATGACCTCCTGGTTCATGGGTTGATGCTTAACCAACTGAACCACACCAGCCTGGCTGCTCATTATATTCTTGATTGACAGGCCTTTTTTCTTTTCCTTGAACAACTGAATCATATTTTTCTCTGGGACTTAACATTTGTTGTTCCATCTGTGGAATCTACTTAGCCCCAAATCTCTGCTTCTTTTTAAACAAATATGTTTTTATTGAATTTTTAAATTTTATTATTATTATTTTCTAGTGTGAGAGAGAAATGGAGAGAGTAAGGGAGAGGAGGAGAGAGAGAAAAATGGATTGGCTGCTTCCTACATGTCCCCTACTGGAGATCAAGCCTGCAACTCAAGCAGGTACCCTGATCAATCCAGCCTGTCACATTTTGGTGCTTGTAACAAGGCTCAACCAACACCAGCCAGGGCCCGAATCTCTGCTTCTTAAAATTCAAGTCTAATCTCAAATATTGCTTTCTCAGAGAGGGTGTCCTCAATCATCAGACATAAAATACTCCCCTCACCCTAGTCATTCTGCATTCTATTAGTCTGTTTTGTGTTCACTGGCATTCTTATTTATAATCATTTGTTTATTGTCTAACTCTCCCCACCCTACCCACTAAAGAAATATATTATTTTTCTTGTTAACCACTGACTGATCCCCAGTGCCTAGAGCAAGGCCAGCTTATACACACTGGGAGTCTGAGAGAAGTCTCAAGTGCTACTTCCTTCATGAAAGCTATAGTCTTAGCTTCCCTTCTGGTACCTCCCCTAAATTTACATACTTGTTTCTCCCTTTAGAGTTGAAGCTTTTCAAGGGCCCCTGATCTATTCAACTTTTTACCCTCCAGAGTGTTTTTACTGGGGTAGATGCTTAGTATATATTTACTAAATTCAATTGTACTCTTTTCGTTGTTAAAAGAAATAGAGTAACAAATTTAAGTAGTGTTGTTTAGTTCCAGAGAGAAATAGAAACAATTAGCAATGCCTTAAAGAGTTACCACACAGTGTGTTCATCATTAGGTCAGGTATGCTGTATTTCCAGATTTTCCTATTCAAGACCTCACTCTACGAAGTTTGCTAAGTGTTGATTATTTCAAATTAAAGTAAGGAAGCTGAACTGGGAAATTGATACACAAAGGATAAAGCTCATATCTCAAAGGTTTAATCCATACCTACTGTATGTCATGGACTCTCAACACCCTCTAGGAAAGGGCATGAATTGGAGGAGTTAGAAAGAAAGATAGCAGTCTTTAAGCAGAGAAAAAAGGTATGACAAAAAGGAGATGACATTTAAAATTCAACTTTCCAGCCAGACTAAGGGGGATATAGAAACTTTCTAACTCCCTGCAGTGGTATTGGTTACTGTGCTCTCCATAGAGCAGGCAAAGAAAAGACACTCTCAGCCCTCTCTAACGTGAAAATTGCTTTTAGTCACTCTCCCCAGGAAAGTAAGACATGTCAGCTTGGAAGTTGTTAGGCTGCCAATCCTATTGTCAGGAAAGCAGGACATTTGAATTCAGATGTGCTGAAATTTCATTTGGGAACTCTCTGCCAAGAATCCTTAACATATGTAGAGACCTCTGGTTAGAAAACGAATAAGTTTCACACATTGAATCTCTTTTCAAATATGTATTTTAAACAGGTCTTCTCAAAGAATCCTGGAAACATGTTACAAGTGGAGGTATTCAGGAGGCTGGGAACAGGTGAGAGGGAAGGTAGGCAGTTATTTCAGGAAGAACAGTCATCCACTTTCATAGCAAAGTCATTCTTTGATTTTCATTCATTTGCCACATATTAGTGATGAGAAAGGGCATCACAATGCTTTAAAATTTAGACATGTAGTCAGAGGCTTTGTTCAAGTCCTGGTTGGTTTGCCTATTGTTATGGTTACTTTTATGTGTCACCTTGGCTAGGACAAGTTATTCGGTTACATGTGAAGAAGTAGGTGTTGCTGAGAAGGTATTTTGTAGATGTAGTTGACATCTGCAGTCAGTTAACTTTACATAAAGGAGATTATCCTTGATAATCTGGATAGGCCTCATCTAATCAGTGAAAGGGTTTAAGAAAAACACATTTTCCAGAGGAAGAAGAAATTCCCAACTTTGGACCAGGCCATTATCTTCAGGCCTGAGAGTTTCCAGCCTGTTTCTGGCTTGCCTTACAGATTTCAGACTTGCTTGGCCAGACTCCACAATTGTAATATAATAATATTATATAATAAAGGCCCAGTGACCATAGCAGCAGAATGACCACCCAACCAGTCACTATGAGGTACACTGACCACCTTTTGGTCCCTTTCCGTAGCCAGCAGGCTCTGATTGACAGATGGCAAACGGGAAATTGAACTGGGGTGAGTGGGAGGGATGCAGGCGACACCAAGCCGAGGACCCTGCCCTGCTGGTCACCCCACACACAGAGGGTGACCCGAAGTGGGAGCAGGGTCATGAACAGGCAGGACTGGCCTACGTCTTGGTCCCTTCACCCCCACTCCCCAGCCATCAGGCTCCAATCACCAGATGGCAAACTGGGAACCCAGATGGGTGCCAGTGGGGGGCAGGGCCAGCTGTCAGCAGGTGGGGAAGATGTCCCTGATTACAGGCTAAGCATAGGGACTGTATCCATGCACAATTTCGTGCACTGGGCCTCTAGTGTGTGTGTGTGTATGTGTGTGTGTGTATTTCATCATTTTGTTTCTCTGGTAGAATCCTAGCTGATATATCTAGTAATTTTTCTGATATTGGGAAAGTACCCTTCTCTTGTGTCTCAGCTTCTTCATCTACAAAATAAGGATATCAATAGTGTCAATCTCACAACCTGTGGTAAGGGTTACGTGAGTAAATAAATGTAAGGTTTTCAGACTGGGATAGCACATAATAAGAACTCTTCTTAATTATTAAACACCTACTTTTTGCTTATTGTATGTGGGTGAGAAGTAAGGAAGATGAGATACTTGGCATTAGAAAGCATGCCATTGATTCTCCCGAGCCTTTACAGCATAAGCACGAGGAAATTCAACCAGAATGTAGCACTAGTATACATAATTAGGGAAAGGTTGGTTACATCGTTAATATCTACTATGTGTCAATTATGGTAGAATTTCACTTATTCTTTTTTTTAAATTCTCCTATTATTCATTTATTACTTCAGTTAACAAATATTCATTGGGCTCTTATTATATATTAGCATAATTCTGGGTGCTAAGAATATAGTGTCAAATTAGACAGAAGGGATCCCTGCCTCTCTAATATATATTCTAGTAGGGACTCAAAAACACATAGGTTAAATATGTAATACAATTTCAAGTATGGATAAATTCTGTGAAGAAAGATAAAGCAGGGTAAGAATGGCCAGGGCAGGTCTGGTGACACTTAAGCTGAGAACTGAATCACAAGTAGGAGCAACTTTGCACATATTTTGGGGAATGTGATTTCAAGTAGAATGAATCTGACATATTAGAGGGAAATAAAGAAGACCATTGGGCCTGTACCAGAGTGAACAAGGGAAAAAGTAGTAAGGAAATGAAGTTGGAAAGGGAAGCGGAGCTCAGATTTCATGGGGCCTGTAGGCCATCATGAGAAATACTATTTAATGTTAAGTGTTATGGGAATATATTGATGCATTTTGAGTAGGGAATGCAGGTGTTTATTGTAGATGCTGAGGGAATTGTGGGCTTTGGTGGTGAGGGGAGTGGAGAAAAAATGAAGTCAGGGAGACTGCATAGATGGCTATTAAACTAGAACAGGTTAGGGACAATGGCTATCACTCAGGTGGCACACATGGAGGAGATGGAAGTGAATGATAATCAGATGTATTTTAGGGACAGAGATGTAAGATAAAGCCTGAAATTAAGATGCATTTGCTTCCTTGACTTCTTAGAGTTTCACAGGGTTCCAAAAGCCTAAGCATGAGTTTCTCTATTGTTGCCAGATGTGCTTCCCAACCAGAAGCAAGTGCGCCCACCTGGCTATTTCCTATGTCAGTCGGACCAGCTATAACCCACCAGGTCCTCTACCTCACAGGTTTCACTTTCCTGTATTAAAACAAGCTAATCACATCCTCCCACTAGAAACAAAGCCTACTGCATGCTATTATTTTACAGATCCCGTTCACACCACCCTTACTCATTCACTCTGTTCCTCACTGGAATCCCCTTGGCATATGTTATCTTTCTGCTATGGGCTGTTGAGTACATATAACTAATGAACTGCTGCCAGTTTCATCTGTGCAGTGTTGGCTATCATGTGTTTGGCTGCCTCCTACTACTTAAGACGAGGGATCCTGGCCAACAAGTGACACCATCTGCACTTTTTGCAAACTCTTGGGCCATTGTCTGAGTCTTGTCTCGCTTTGAGTAAAGCACTTTGGGAACCTCTTGCGCCATAGACACACCAGATGTAAGTCAAGGAGGCTGATGTCCATACACTAAGACAAAACTTCACCAGGACATTCTTACCATCTTTAGTATAGTTCCAGACATTAACTGGATCATTAATTTTACTTCTCTAGAATAAACAATGCTAGACTCTTAAATTTTTTAAAAAGTATTTTAAATTAATTTTTAGAGAGAGAAAGGAAGAGAGAGGGAGAAATAGATTGATGTGAGAGTGGAACATTGATTAGCTGCCTCCTGCACGCCCCCACTGGAGACGGAGCTGGCAAACCTTTGGTGCACCCAACCAACTGAGCCACACTGTCCAGAGCAACAATGCTAGATTCTGGAAGAAGGCATTTGTTTTCATTGAGAGGCCTAATGAGCTCCTCAAAAACCTCAGATTTCAGTTATAAAGTGGCCAGTGAATCCTCCACTGGGTGTCACTATTGCCACAGGCATTATTAATCTATAAATTCATACCCCTAAGGACAATGGGCCCCTTACATTCATGTCCCACAAATTTCTCAGTTGCCTTTATTGGCTCTGAAGTTTATGCTTTTGACAACTGCCTGCCACATGGTCCTTTTCCTCTTAATCAAGTGCCTATGATGCTTCTGAGGGAGGCACTACTGCTTTCTGAATATCTCAATCATCATCAAGATTTAGGTTGCTGTCAAGATATAAAAGGGTTGATTGTGATGTAAGGGCTGAAGTTAAGATGCTCTAATAAGTGCTGCCTGGACATCTTTGAGCTTCACAGGGTTCCTCCAGTAGTTGTCCTGCGCTTGCCAGATATTCTCCCCACCCACTGATTCCCACCAGTATTTGAACTGTGCCTTGTTGAAAACATTCCCATAGCTTGTGGGTTTAAGATTGTGCATTCCAGTGGAAGAAAATGGCAAACCAAGACAGAAAGGTAGGGAAGTCCAGAAAGACATGTGATTTGGCTTAGCTGATTGGAAATAAGAGGCAAGGCTATAAACATATGCCAAGACCTTCCGTATAAAATAGTTTAAATACTAAGTCCATGTTGAGAGGTTAAATCTTATCAGGAAGGATTTAACCAGCCGTGATGAAGGCTGTGTGTTCAGAAGGTTGCTCTCAGCTGTGTAAGCTCCAGTCTGGGAGGAGGTGGAAGTTGTGAGAACAGGGTGTAGTTGTCGCAATTATCTTTGGTCAGAAATGATGAAGATCTTATCTATAATGGAATCAGAAAGGAATGTGGGACATTGCAGGAAAAAAATAAAAACCATTTGAACGGGTCTTGGTGGTTGAAGGAGAGAGAGAGAGAGAGAGAGAGAGAGAGAGAGAGAGAGAGAGAGAGAGAGAGAGAGATATTTAAGGTGTTCGTTTCTGGAAAACTAGGAGATTGGCTAGTCACCAGCAAGTATGCAGATCCTAGGAAGAGAAATGGTCTGAGTCAAAGAGGATGATTTTTAATTTCAACATGTTGACTTTCAGGTGAGCTTATGACTTTCATGTTGAGGGAGTTGGAACTAGAGGCTACCCTGCTGGAAAGAGCCAGTTCCAGTTATCAGCTTCAATAGAGAAGTGGCAGCAGTGGCGGAGGTGACCCTGGAGGAAGCTCTCCCGACCTCATCTTCACCCATTTCTCCTTACTCCACTCTGGCCATACTGATCTCCCTGCAGGTCTGGGAGTTCCCTCTCACATCAGGCCTTCCTACTTTCCCTTTCCCCTGCCTCTGTTTCCTCCACAATCTGCATGGTTCACCTCCTCTCTTACTTATTCAGATCTATGCTGCAATATTCCCTCATGCAAGAGGCATTTGCTGATCATTCTATACAGAATGGTACTCTTCTTCCATCTGTCATTCCCTGTCCCCTTGCTCTGCTATACTGTTCTTTAAAGCACCTATCTATAATAATAAAAAAATAATATGCTAATTAGACCAGACAGCCAAACGTCCTTCCAGACGTCCTTCCGGACAAAGCTGCTGCGGCTGTGAGGGCCGAGGGCAGGCAGCCATAGTGGCTAGTAGTGGCAGCAGCAGCAGGGTGATGGGTGCAGTGACTTCTCCTGATTGTCCTGGTCACCTCCTGCAGAGGGAGGCCAGACTGTGGCCTAAGCCATCATTAGGACATTCCCTGAGGGCTCCTGGACTGTGAGGGGGGGCAGACCGGACTTAGCCCCCCTCCCCCCCCAGTGCACAAATTTGTGCACTAGGCCTCTAGTCCTGTATAATAAAAGCCTAATATGAAAATTGACCAAAGAGCAGAACATCTGGTGGAATGAGCAGTCACTATGATTTGCACTGACCACCAGGAGTAGATGCTCAACACAGGAGCTTCCTCAGTCCATAGGCACCAGGCCAGGCAAGGCAGGTGCCAATGCCCCACTGGTCACCCCACAGATTGGCCCTGATTGCTGGCCAGGCCTAGGGACCCTACCCATGCATGAAATTTATGCATCGGGCCTCTAGCAAATAATAAACATTTATATTTTGTGTGTCACTATCCCCATTAGAATATAACTCTGTGTAATAAGAACTTTTAATTAATGCTCAATCCATGTGTCTGATACATAGTGTATATAGTGGTGTTATGGATT
Source organism: Murina feae (assembly GCA_004026665.1). Taxonomy (NCBI): domain Eukaryota; kingdom Metazoa; phylum Chordata; class Mammalia; order Chiroptera; family Vespertilionidae; genus Murina; species Murina feae. Next base: position 4,799 of record PVJC01008243.1, on the reverse strand, counting down.
ATATGGTAGCAGGAGAGATGGGGAGGGTGGGAGGGCAGGGAGAGAGAGCGGGAGAAAGAGAGAGAGAGAGAGAGAGAGAGAGAGAGAGAGAGAGAGAGAGAGAGATGAAGTTGGAATGGGAATGAGAATGGCATTTGTCACTGGCAAGCAGCACTTTAATTATACTCAGTAGTGGACATCTTATCTTTCACCCCTTTATTGTTGGTGGGATGATTTTTGTCTGAATGATTGCCCTGTCCCCTGTTAGCACATAGTGGCCTTGAATTTACTCCCAGCTCTGTGTGGCATGGGATTCAACACTGGCTAGTCAAAATATCAAGTTCAAGGTGACTGGTACAGGAATTCACACCTGACCCACTTCCATCCATAAACATCAGGTTGAAGGCAGTACAGCACAGTGATTAGGAGTCCAAACTCTGGATCATAACTATTGGAGCCAAATGCTTCCTTTGTCACTAACTAGATGAATGACTTAGACAAGATACCTCACTCCTCTGTGTCTCAGGATAATACAGAGCTATTATGCAGATCAAATGAGTTAACACAAGGAAAACTCTTAGCTCAGTGTCTGGCATAGAGTAGGGCTCTGAAAGTTACCATCATCTGGTGCAGAAAGAAGAGTGCTCTTTTCTGTTGAATTCAAAGCAAAGATGCTGTATTCTTGGGCCTGCTGAGGACCATCTTGTGGCCATATGGAGCTAGGGAATAAAGCCACATGAATGAGAACTGAACCAGAAGATGGAGAGATATTGACTCTTGATATTTCTGATTTGCTTAAGTAAGTTTGAGTTAGCTTATCAGTCAGTTGTAATGAAAGATGTATAATAAGTAAACTTCTAGTAAAATCTCCCTTCAGATTGAAAGCAGTGCATCCCTGCTTTCTTGCTTCAGGTGATTCTGTGACTTGTCTAAGTCTCTTCTGTTAACCTCTCACAAGTTCTGAAAGCACCAACCGAACAAACAACCCGGCTGCTGGTGGTGTTTTTTTGTTTGTTTTTGTGTTTGTTGCCCCTTAGACTCCTGTCCGCTCCCCTGCTCTGGGGCACAGAGGAGAAGAGGCCTCAGCTCCATCCATCCTCATCCTCAGAGTCCAGAGCAAGGTCAGCCCCTCATATCCTTCGTTCTAGGCTTCACTCTCGGCCTTTTCTGTTTTGTGCTTTTCATACAGAAAATACATAGTTCCTTCCATGTCATTTTTTGTCTCCTCACTCCACTGTTATTTGCTGCTTTAGAATGGGGACAAAGAGAAGATGGACAAGGAAGAAACAGATGAGTGCTAGCCAAATCCATACCTGATTCTTGCCTTCTCTGAATCCAGGGTTCTGATCCTGTTACCATTTCTCCCAAGACTCTCCTTTCTGTATCTCTATCTCAGTCTACGGATACCCTGAGGGAGAGAGGGCTCTTTATGTTAGCTTTAATTATTGACATTTTCTCTCAGAATTGCATCCAGTGAGTTCCTAATACAAGGTTTGGACCCTGTGGGTGATCAGTGTCTGCTTCAGGCAAGGAGGAGGAGTTGAATGAATGCACAGGATCACTGTGAACTGTACAAGAGGAATCACCTCAGCACAGGAAGGAGAGGAGACTCATCTGAGAGGGAGGTTGGGAAATGAAGAAATGATCTGCAACACTTGGGATGGGAACCGATGAAGAATTTCAACCAGAGATCATGTAAGGCCTGACTAGCAGCAGGACTGCCGTTCTTGTGGGTTGTGTCACCCCTTCACAAAGTGCCCCTTCTGACCTCCCCAGCTTTTGTCAGTCTACCCTTGCATCATCCGCTTGTCTAGCCACCTGGGTTTCTCTGGGTCTTCAGCTACACCAAGTTCTATTTGACCTGTGGGCCTTCACAGGTGCTTTTCTCTGTGCCCAGAAAACTCCCATTTCCTGGTTTGGGAGACTTCTTCACTCACTTCAGACCTGGTTAGTTCCTCCTGCCATTTGTTCCTATAGTTCCCTACACTTGATCTTTGTTATTTCTGTAATTGTATTTCTCCACTGCTAGCTCGTGGGCCTCAGAAGCACCAGGATGGTCTTTATTTTGCATTGATCACTGCTATAACTCAAGGACCTAACACATTTTTCTGGCTATATTAGTCACCCAGTAAACATTGTTGAGTTAATAAACTCAGTGTTAATCCTAAAATATTTTTAAAGGCAAGGTAAAGTAATTGTAGATCTTTTCTTTTTTGCGATGTAATTATACCTGCTTACTTTGTTGCCTTCTTTCTACCATGACACATAATGCTGGGTGAGGAGATCAAGTCCATTTGCATATTTATGCATAACATGTCTGAGCAAGAGCAGTCAGCATAGAGTCACCCAAAGAGAATGCTGTCAATGCAGGTTCTTGCCTTGTGAAAACAAAAATTGGGATAGTAATCCATTTAACTAAAATGTAATATTGCCCAAACCAGTTTGGCTCAGTGGATAGAGTGTCGGCCTGTGGACTGAAGGGTCCCAGGTTTGATTCCAGTCAAAGGCATGTACTTTGGTTGTGGGCACATCCCTAGTAGGAGGTGTGCAGGAGGCATCTGACTGATGTTTCTCTCCCATCAATGTTTCTAACTCTCTATCCCTCTCCCTTCCTCTCTGTAAGATAAATCAATAAAATATATTTAAAAATTATAAATAAAATGTGATATTTTTCTGTAATATAAAAAGATTATTATTTTTTTCTTCGAAGGGTAACTATGTTATCCAGAAAATTACTTCAACCCTTGGTTTCACATTAGGTGCAGGTGTGTGGATGGAGTCAGCCACTGACAGCCTTATTGGGCCTGAATAATCTGGAGATCTAAAAGCAGTTGTTTCTGCAACTGATTTCTTGTCTCCCCAACTATCTAGTCTCAGAAAATCATTTTCTATTACAGTAGAACATGTGTTCTCTCTCTCTGATCTCTGACCTCTGCAATGTTACTGGGAAGAGGAGACGGGGCAGAACTGGAAATCTATGAAAGTGGAGGGAAGAGAGGGACAGAGGCACTCATAAATGTAAGAGAGACCTTTTACCACAAAATTGCACTGTATAAAATGATTTGTGTGTGCATGATAGCTTTCTCTCTAGTCTCCTCTAACACTTGGTAATTCACTTCATCATAGCTGCTTATCCACCTTAGCCAAAAAAATTACAAAAGAAACAGAGATAAAATGCCAAGTGAATGAGTGAGAGAGTGTCTGAATTTGACAATCACAGATAAAGTTAATTTTCAGAATGATGACTGGTGCTTGTTTAACAGCTATCAAAGTTGATGTTTGAAGCTTATGGTGTTTTAGTTAATGAGATGTTTGAGTAGAAAAACAATGGCATTCAAGTTAAGTTCAACTAAGGACTCAAAATACCTTTATATCTTTTTGTTTTTATCTTGTCTTTCAACGACAGACTAAGAGAAATCTGTTCTTACTGACAGTGTCTATGACAACAAACTCATTTAATTTTCTTACTTTTATGCACATGATAGACAACACTGAGAAACTTTTGCTATATTTTCTACATACATAATTACGCAACTGGAGACTGCCTCCCAGTACTCAAATGATTTGAACCAACGCCAAGTTATCCTGGAATTTAAGAGCAAGACTATGGGCAGGGATTGGATACAAATAATAAACCAGAAACCTAAGCACTATGACTAAGGAAGAACTGTGTTGACCTAATCTTTTTTTTATCATCACCATTGGATATGTTTTGATTGATTTTAGAAAGAGAGAGTAAGGGCAAAAGAGAGAGAGATGAGAAAGAAACATTAAATGGCTGACTCTTGCACGTATCCGGACCCTGGATCAAACTGGCAACCCAGGCTTATGCCTCAACAGGGAATGAAACTTGCAGCCCTTTTGTGCACACGACAATGCTCCAACTGAGTCTAATATCAATTCTTCCTCATAACATTCAACTCTGGTCTTTATGGGAGAAGTTATGGATTCAGGAATAATTCTAAGACAAGCAAGAGATGGTGAGATTCTAAATGCACACATATTTTTTGGTACTCGTATACAGGGCACATGGAGGGAACAAAAGTGTGACTTTTCCCCTCAACAAATTTGATTAATCAATATATTTTAGGTGCTAGGCACTTGTGTGTGTGTGTGTGTGTGTGCATGTGCATTCTGAAGTAATGGTTTAAAAAATCTTAATTAATGTGGATATTTTCCAGTACTCTCACCCATTGGCCTCTGTAGACCCTGTCCCTACAGCTCTTATAGCAATGACTTCTGAAGTTGAATGGCCATTAGAATTGCGCTGAGAGCTTTACAAAACTACAAATTTGCAAACCCAGCCCAGGTCTATCCACTTAGAAACTCTAGGAATTAAGTCCAGGATTGTGTGATTGTGTGTGTGTGTGTGTGTGTGTGTGTGTATCTATATGTATATGTATATGTATATGTATATGTATATGTATATGTATATGTATATGTATATGTATATGTATATGTATATGTATATCTATATCTATATCTATATCTATATATACATTTACATATATATACATATATGTGTATATGTGGATAGGATATATATATATATGCAAATTGACCCTAATAGCAGAATGACTAGGAATGACTGGTCACTATGTTACACACTGACCATCAGGGGGCAGGCTCTCAATGCAGGAGCTGCCCCCTGGTGGTCAGTGCACTCCCACAGGGGAAGCTCTGCTCAGCCACAAGCCAGGCTGATGGCTGCCAGCACAGTGGTGGTGGTGGGAGCCTCTCCTGCCTCCTCAGCAGCACTAAGGATGTCTGACTGCAGCTTAGGCCTGCTTCCCGCTGGCAAGTGGACATTCCCCGAGGGC